>JAGFPH010014499.1:0-23457 GCA_018207615.1 Philaenus spumarius | reverse complement strand
AAAAAAACAATTTCTGACTGAATACAAAATTTGCGTTCTCAAATACTATCATAAAATGGTTTATTAGGCTACAACAGCAGTTGGACTGTACCATGGCGCCCATACCTATGAGTAGAAGGTTCCAATACGAAAATGAAAATATGTGTATTATAAATTATAGTAAATTATTTTTCTTTTAAGAGATTTATTTAAAAGTAGTATTACATAAAAATGGTTTAGCACTAGAATATATTTTAATTGTTATGCACCATTTGATTTTAAATATACTTCTTTAATTTTTTACAAGAGTTTAAGCATTAGCTACTCGGTCCTAGCTACTTAGTGGGGCCTCTAGGCGCGATGTAGGTTTGTGTGTTCATTTACAGTGTAAAGGTACAGACTCATTGCTATGTGGGTTCATATTAAGTCTGAACAGCCAAATTGGCTTCCCAAATTTTTAAATTTTTTTGGGGAGTTCATAAATTTCCCCGAACGGACCCCTTTTGCCGAAGGAGGGGAGGGTATCCTTGATCCCATAACCCTGGTCTAGCCCCCTAGAAAATATCCTATTTGCTCTACTCATGTTAATATCCCAAAAATATGTCATTTAGATGAATTTATTCAAACCAATGTTTCAATCATATTTATTTATAAAAATCATATTTGTTAAATTGTTTTCTGTCTTGAAAAAAAGTTTAGTGTAGATATAGTACAGTAAACAAGATAATATGTATAGTTTACAAATTATTTTTTAATATTATTTCCTGCTTTTGTTTACAGGCAAGTTTTTGTATAGAGCTATAATCAAGGATCTATTTTTGTATTTACGAGTGGTATTTTGAACCTGAATAGTTTCTTTTTTGTCTTGTGTAAGTTTATAATAAGCTTTAGGAACTACTCTGCAGCATTTCTTGATTGTTATATCTATAATTTATTTTACCTTTTACTAATATAACTATTATTGTATATTTCTGTTACAGTTTTCGTACAAAGGCTATGAAAAATAAAGATATTGCGATCCAGCTCAAAATAGAAGAGGTTATGAAATATTGGCTAAAATATGCTCCATTAGGGGTACTTAAACAGCAAAAGAAAAAGTAGAATTGCCTTTAGTTGAAACATTAAATGTTTAAGAATTTTCACAGTAAATCTTTATTGAACATCTATATTGGACTGTTTGTCTATTTTATACTCAATTTGTCAACTTAGGATCTAAGATTGTTTCATTCATAGTAATAATTTTACCTACATTTAAATATAAAACACTTTTAAATATGGTAATCATTGAGTGAACAGTACAAAAGTTAAGAACAATAAATTAGTTTAAATTATAAAAATACACACAATAAATTAAACATAAAGGTAACAAATTAATTTCAATATTTTCATTTCAAACGGTTTAAAATAAATTGTTATATGCCACACCAAAAACCTGAAAGTTAAATAATAAGAAAAGAAGAGGAGGCATTCTCCTATGGCAAAGTCAAAACATTGTTTTCTTGAAATGTAATGTCTTTTTTTACAAAAACTAGCAAGGATATAAAATTTGTGATATTTGCGTAATTGCAAATAACAAATTCTAAACAAACACATACTAATTGTATAACCAAAAATTTTTATCTCATTAATAACATAACTTAAAGCAAGTAGCCTATTGTATAAGAAACATTAAGTATCATACAATAATAATTATAAATTTATTTTTTTGTTTAACTGTATTCATTAGATAGAATGTACATTATTTTGGGAAAAGGCTCTAATAATAAGTTTCTTAAAATTATGACTATATATTTTTTTCAGCATAAAGTCATGTCTATTTGGAGCACCTATTAAAAAAAATATTGAAGGTAATAAAATATGTCTGCTGTAATAAAATATGTTTTATAAAATGTAGCTTTAATTTATTTTGTATTCACATGTTCCTTTAATACTAATTCGGAGGCATAGTAACTGAGTCAGAAAAAATATAATGTTTAATTTTTGTTCTTTTTATAATTTTTCTTAATACATTTAATGTCTTTAAAATTTTTTTAAAAATTTGGGTATAAAACAAGAAGTAAAATGTTAGTTTTAAGAAAGTAATAGTTGCAAAATTCGTCATATGTTTGTTTTTGCCTCACTGAACCAAATATGTTATATAAATACCTTTAATAGGTATGTTATATGGTAAGGATTTGTAATATAAATACCTGAACAATAGGTGAAACGCGTGTCATCGCTTAAACAGTGGCTAAAGAAAGGACTGCTAGCAATAATCATGCAAAACAAAGGTATTTATATAATACAAATTTACTAAATATATATTTTGTGGAAATTTTAAAAGTTTTTTAATTATGGTTTTGTCAAACTTGATTTGTTTGACTTTATTTATTTACTAGGGGAGACCCCTTCGTGCTCCGCACGCCAACCCCCAATGGAACCCTCTAAAAACATATGTTGTTTTTTTATAATAGAGGTGTAGGATTGTGACGTTTTTAGATTTTCGCGCCACCTATATTTTTTTTCCCTTTAATAAATACTATTTTCCGACAGTTTACAACCTTTCTATCTTTTACCCTTACCGACCTTTCAAAGTAGTTTCTCCTTTCTCCGCTAGGAACCGACTCCGTACGGTATCCAGTTTTTAGTACCTTTCTTATCAAGTTATACGACAGCTGATTTACTCTAGACCGTTAACCTTGCTTCGTTTTAGAACATTCGAGAAGAGAGTCCGCCATCGCTTCCACTACAGGAAAGTCCACTTTTGTTATGTCGCTGATATAGTTAAATTATGTTGTGGATTAATTCCTTATATTTTTAGTCGCGAGTTATGCGCAAGGCTACTTGACATGCCTTTGTTATAAGCCTTTATTTTGTGAATGCCAGGTAAGAATGTTTTAGCTTTACCTTGATAATTATGAAATGTTCACTTGTAAAATTCAATAACGTTAGTTCCACCGTTGGCTTATGAATAACTTTTCAAACTCATTTTGTTCGATTTAATAAAAAACCTATGTATTTCATTTTTACTACAGCCTAATTTTAAAATGCTAATCTTACAGCCTACAAAAACTTTAAAGCTGATGCTATGTTGTGTATTACTAAAGTCTTAACCTATTTCAAACAAAACTAGCCTAAACTGTTATGTATTAATTAACTGTAACTGTGTAGTTTTCTGCAGTATAACCAGAATATTGAAAACTTTTAATGAGCTATAGGCATAATATTACTGATATATATATTATGTAACTAAACAAGAACATTTTTATGTTGCCATGTGGTTTGGTTAACATGTAGAAACATTCTTATGCAACATGATACATGTTGTATTAACTATTACAATCTTTAAGTAGCAATTTGTCACCTTGTGCTACAAATTTTAGAACAGCTAACTCAAAAGAACTATCTGTTTTATGCTTATTTAAATTAGCTGCAAGTTTTCTAAAAAAGAATTGTTATTTGTGTTATGCAGTTACACTGGTTCAACTTCAGGGGATATTTAACCCATACAATGCCATAAGCTACACCACAGCTACGCCTTACTGAAAAGGCCTACCTTTCAACAGGACTTTAAAATAAAATAAAATTCTTGTATCTACAGTGTTCTAGTTATAGACAGAGATTAATTTGAACTATGAATGATCTGCAGTTGATTTTTGTGTTAAATATTAAACAGGCTGTATTTTGAAAAAGTAATTTTGTGTATGAATACTATATAGGATATGTTTGTATTTAGTAATTGGGAGGTGCAAGCTATAGCATATTTCGGACCCTAGCCCTAAGGGCTGTATATATTAGAAATTCATATACCTTTTTTTTATATAGAGATACGTCTCATAATTAATTTTGTTTATTTATTCAATTATTTATATTTAGCTTTAGAGTTGGCCAACGACATATGTAATTATCCTAAAACAAATCCATGGTATTTCATGTTAATTTTTTTGTAATCTTGTCTAACCTTTTGTATAATTTCTGTAATCATTATTAAAGGGGAGGGTTTTTGATTTTTATTTTTTGGGGAGGGCTTTTAAATTCAATTCAATTAAATATATATGTTTTCTTCCAATCTGAAGTTTTCTTGTACTAAGGGCGTATAAATATTTTCATTTTTGTTAAGGGCATATAAACTTTTTTTATTTTGGTCAATAAAGCCAAAATTTATATCTAGTTCTATGGTTTATTGAGTTAACCTCTAGGTATCTAGTGAATTGTGAGTAATCAGCTGAAACATTCCTACGTTTGGTGATATTTAAATTTTTAAAGGTAAGTTTTGAACAGTACCAATCTATGTGGCCCAGTATTGCTTCCGTCCCCTTAATTATTCTTTTGTAAGATTGGTACAGGATTAATAATAACCTCAAAACTAAGATGGTAAATAATGTTAAATGTTCAAATTAAATTATGTCTTATATTTTATAACAGCAGTTGTAATAATGGTTAAAAGAACCAGCAAGGCTCAGGTCTACACTTTAAAACCCTAACATAAAAGCTAGAAATAAAAAAATAATAAATAATTGCTTCAAATTTTAAAATCAGCTGTCGATGGAAATATTGGAGCAAACAGCTGCTTTATAGTTATTTTATTCAATTGGTTGCTATGGTAATAAATGTAAATAGGCCTACATGTGTTGGTTTATCATTCTAGGCCTAACCTTTGAATTTTTTCCCACTAAATTTACAAATATTGAAATAAAAAAAGGTTTTTATTGAAATGAATTATATCCTATGTTACTCAGGGATAGTGTAAACTATTTTTCAATCGATTCAGTAGTGCCAGAGATACAAAAAAACAGACTTTACCTCTTTATAATATTAGTATAGATTGCAACATTAAATGTAAGTACCATACATTTATCTGGGCCATAGATAATCTACATTAAAGACTGACTTTAATAAATATACTGCAAAAAGTGGTAGGTATATATTTATTTTGAATTATGTATAGGCCTGAATTTAAAAAAATCGCTATCAATTAAGATTTTATAAACTAACTGATGTAGGCCTACATTAAATATTTCTTTTATCAATAAAATTAGTGTATTGTATTAAAGTTGTCTTTCTTTATGGTAGTAAAATGACTAATAAATGGTTGATTATTCCTTGGTAAATAAATATAACATACGGTATACAACAATTAATTGGGGGATGTAATTATATAAATGAGGGAAATGCAATGTCTTTCCTGTTTAATCATATTTTGACAGATATTTTTTTCAAAATATGACAAAATTTGAAAGCACTCTTTCCCATTTTAGATAATCATTCGGCAATAATTTGTATCTAGATTATTTTATTGACTGGAATAATTTTGTACTTTTAGTAGTCATTTAACCATTCTAATGGATCGTCATTTTGACGTTTTAGTGTAACGTTTATTTAACGTTCTGGATCACGTCTTTTTACCGTTCTGGAAGAACGTATATTTGCCGTTCTGAAATAACGTCTTTTTACCGTTATGGAGTAACGTCTATTTCTCGTTATAGAACAACGTCTTTTTACTATTGTACAGTAACGTCATATTTCCTAGTTTTCAACGAGTTTTTAGCTAAAATATGACGTCTTAAGATGACGAGAATCCAACGATTTATTTACGGCACCTCAACAACGAGGTTTAGACGTCTTTTTACCTAATCTTTAACTATTTTGCAACGTCTTTTTAACTATCTTATCGCTGTGACATTTGGGCGGAATATTGACGTACCATTAAAACCGTTTCTTGACGTTTCGGCTAAACGTGTTTTCCACGGCAATATGACATGCTTGTGCTACGTGGGTTATTATAGACTAATTTACATTAATTATTTAGCACTTTTATCCACATTTAACACATTTTTCTTAAGTATCCAAGTGGATGGGTTTGTATTTATTTGTCCATCAAAGGGGTGGAATTAGAATTATTTATATAATTTACTTCAGAAAACAATTTTAAAATATTTTGAAAACTTTTAGTACATAACAAATCGGGAAATATACAAATTTAAAGCGTTTATATATTTTATAAACTAGTGGGCATAATAAAAAGCATTGGAACTGCTGGGATTTACTTAAGAAAATATTTTTAAAATATATTTTGAAAACTTTTAGTAAATAATAAATCGGAAAATAATACATATTTGAAATGGGAAATAATATTTCTTTACAAATGTAATAATACAAGTTTATTATTGTTTTAAGTGCTTAAACTTCAGTGCATAACTCATATATAATTCTATACAATTCATATTCCATTTTTCTATATCCTGCTACGTGAAAGTAATTTTGAAATCAAAACTTGAAATTTATTAAAACTAATTAAACAAATAGATTAATAATTTACGTTAGTAATTATCGTACACTTTTATACATTTTTTCTTAAGTACCGTATCCAAGTGGACGTGGCTATATTTTTTCCATCAAAGTGGTGGAAATAGAAATATTTATGTTTACTAATTAAGAAATCAGTTTTAAATATATTTTTTAAACTTTTACTAAAAATTAAATCGGGAAATATAAAAATTTGAAGTGAAGAATAATATTTCTTTACAAATGTAATAACACAAGTTTATTATTGTTCTGTGCACTTATATTTCTATTTTCTTCTACATAAAAGTCATTTTGAAACCGAAACTTGTGATTTATTAAAAATAATTAAACAAATAGATTCATTTACGTTAGATTTACGTTAATTATTTTGCATTTTCATACAATTTTCATTTTTATAAATTTATTTTGTCTATTTTCTTCTACATAAAAGTCATTTTGAAACCAAAACTTAAAATTTATTAAAAATAATTAAATAAATAGATTCATTTTCGTTAATCATCGTACACTTTTATAATTTTTTTCTTATGTATTCAAGTGGACGGGGCTATATTTTTTCCATCAAAGTGGTGGAATTAGAAATATTTATGGTTTATTATTAAGAAATCAGTTTTAAATATGTTTTGAAAACCTTTAGTAAAAAATAAATCAGGAAATATAAAAATATGAAATTTGGAATAATATTTCTTTACAAAAATATAATAACACAAGTATATTATTGTTTTATGTTCTTAAACTTCTGTGCACTTACATTCATATTTCACTTTTCTAATTTCTGTTACATAAAAGTCACTTTGAAACCATAACTTGTGATTGGGTTAAAAATAATACATATAAGGTCCATGACTAATTTATGTTAATAATTTTTGCACTTTTATAAATTTTTCATTTTTATAAATTTCATTTTTCTATTTTCTGTTACATAAGAGACACTTTGAAACCAAAACTTGAGATGTATTAAAAATAATTAAACAAATAGATTGTTTTACGTTAATTATTATACACTTTTACACATTTTTCGTAACCAATTGTGGACTTTTCGTATCCTATGCACTGATTTTTCTATTTACTTCTACATAAAAGTTAGTATGAAATCAAAACTTGAGATTCATTAAAAATAATTAAACAAATGGATTAATTTACGTACTTCTTTAACACTTTTATATATTTTTCTTAAATATCCAAGTGCATGGGACTATATTTTTCCATTAAAAGTGGTGGAATTAGAATTATTTATAGGATTTACTTTATAAAACATTTATAAAAATATTTTGAAATAGTACGTACATAATAAATCGGGAAATATGAAAAATTCAAGAGTTTAGTTGAAATTCTATATATTTTGTTATACACTTTTACACATTTTTCGTATCCAATTGTGGACTTTTTGTATCCTATGCACTGATTTTTCTATTTCCGTCTACATAAAAGTTAGTATGAAATCAAAACTTGAGATTTATTAAAAATAATTAAACAAATGGATTAATTTACATACATTCTTGAACACTTTTATACATTTTTCTTAAGTATCCAAGTGGATGGGACTATATTTTTCCATCAAAGTGGTGGAATTATAATTATTTATAGGATTTACTTTATAAAACATTTTTAAATATATTTTGTAAACTAGTGGGCATAATAAAAATCATTGGTACTGTTGTTGGAAACAATAAATTAATATACTTTTTGTCTAATATTTTAATCTGTGTCACATTCCCTGTTATATTTATAGTTATTCGTGTCATACTTTTAGAAATTAGACGATCTTAATTATAACTATCGTTGGAAAACTTCGGTTATATTCGGATATCTTCGGGAGGAGAGAGAGGAATGGGGGTCGTGGAAACTATGATCGTGGAAGTATTTTACCTATATGACTTAGTTAACATTCTAATCCTTTATAATTTGAAAAGCGTGCGTGTGTGGCGTCGTAAGATGAATCTTGCGCCATAGTGTACCAAGACTTTGAACTTTCCGAGTGGTCATTTCACGAATAATTTAAAAATCGCGCTTTATGACTCATTTAAATATAGCGAAAGTACAATAATTTAAAAATCGCGGGCGTATGACTAATTTAAGTTAGATAATGTATAATAATTTAAAAAGCAAGCGCGTGTGACGTCAAGTGATGAATCATTAAATAAAATTCTATATAATTTAAAAATCGCTCGTTATAAATCATTTAAAGATAGCGAATAATTTAAAAATCGCGCGTCTCATTTAAAGATAGCTAATAATTTAGAAGACCCGCGTGTCGAATAATATCCTATAGTCCGGTTGAACATTAACCTCGTAGAAATTTCCGACATAATTTAAAAATCGCGCGTTATGACTCAAAGATAACGAATATCGATTTATTTAAAAATGGCGCGTCTCATTTAACGATTTCAAATAATTTAAAAGTCCAGCGCTTGTGACGTCGAATAATGACTAATGCGCCAAACCCCGGTTGAACATTGATCCTTCCGAGTGGAAATTTTACATTTCGGATAATTTAAAAATCCCGCGTTGTGACGTCGAATTATGACTCATGCGCCAAATCATAGTTCTGAAAGACCACAACTCTTTATTTACACAACTATCTTTATTTACTATTAATTAATCTCTTATCTTTGTTGACTTAGATTAGTTTTGTTGACACAGTGGCGCCAGACTCTAATCTTTGTTGACATTAGAAGCCAAAATCTGTGCATCCTTATCAGTGACCTTTAATCAGTGACCTTTGCACCGGCGGGCCATTCCCCGGGTACAAACTACTAATATGAATAGATATTTAAGTAAAAGAAGTTTTGAAACTGTATTTGAAGAAAAAGTTTTTCAAATTAGATCTTAAAAATTTTCAAGTATTTAAAAAGGTGTTCACTAGTATTAAAATACTGATGAACGAAACTCAAACAAGAAAATTGTTTTATTTCAACAACAACAAACAGTAATACTAATACGAGTACAGTATCTTCAGGCTTATATAACTGTAGAAAGGGACATACCTTAATGCGCTGTAATAGTTTGAAATTTATGCTGCCTACAATACCATAGTAATATGTAAATGACCAACTGTTCTTCAAATCAAACATATTATACAATACCATGTTAGCGAGACAAAATAAGGGTACTTAGTTCAACGGCATTGTATAAGTCAACTTAAATGTCCTCATTCCATCTCCGAACGTAGTGAATTACGTATTGTGTTTTTCGGAAGTTTTACTTAATACAATGGATTACCTTATAAGGTCTATCTTGTGACTTCATATTGTTTTTGATCTAATTGTTTTAAGACATGTTTCGATTTACAACTTCATCATCAGATACCTCTTGCTTTTTTTCGTTCACTCGAGGAACTCGTCACACATTAAAATCGGTTAAACACATAACACTTATACAAACACAAATCATTAAACAGTCTTGTTCAGCACCGGTGTGCACTCTAATAAGTCCGGTGAAGCACTGATGGTACGAGCGGTGCGTCCTACTGATGCTAATCGCTATTGATCTTAGATAAATGTTTGAGAGATGTGACATCGAAAAAAGCAAGAGGTATCTGATGATGAAGTTGTAAATACTTCGAAACATGTCGTAAACGAATTAGATCAAAAACAATTTAAAGTCACAAGACGGACCTTATAATTTAATTCATTGTATTATTTAATTGTGACTGGGTACTGACAAAAATGCATATTGTATTATTTTTGTTTTACAAAAAAGAAAAACTAACAAGGATCGATTTACTTGAGTATAAATCACCTATAATATGATAATTATAAAAACAGATCATTGGGCAGGGTCGTTGCTACAACAAATTATTCGGGAGAAGCAAATCAAAAATTTTCCCAACAGTTTTGACCATATTTCCCAACTTCTGTGGTAGAGGCTCAAACGCGCAGAGAACTTGTACCTGTCCGAGGACTAAAATTAATGGATTACAAGTATAAATTACTTTTACGTTACTGTTGTTGCAACGTATAATTTTGAACAACTTTCTAGCATTCCAAAGTAGGTGTACATTACATAATTTCGTCTGTGTAAACAATAAAGCCAACACAATAGAACCTGCTGCGTTGTTATTATACAGGATGTAGGGCAGCCATTAGTTGATTAAAATCACCTTTTACTACTCCACCTTACTTGTACTTGAATTAAGTCATTCACCTGCCAATCTTTTCAGTAGAAAACAACCACACCCGGAAATGGGAGGAGTGCAGTTCTAATAGTCTAATCAAGTACAGAAAAATAGTTGAGAATGTATATCTTTAGCGAATTTTCATATTAAAGATGAACAACTAATTTCTGTGATTCTTATGGTAGGAAGCGATCAATGAGCACCGGCCATGGTCCTTGGAACAAGTTGTAGGGTTTCGATTACATTTTATATATATACTGACATTTATTACATGTGTTCTCACTCCAACAGTAGCATTTTACATCCGATGTAAATATATTCCATAACAATTTGCGTACTCTGTAAATATGAACATTTCAGCTTTAAATTGCTTGTAAACCAATTTTCATGCTAACTAAACTGATGTATTCCAAATCATTTACTCAGGCTCATAATAGAATCCAATGGGGATGTATTCAAGAGTCACAGTTTGTTTACAAATAAGGACAGAATTCAAAAGTAATTCTGCTTATTATTTATAAATATTAATAAATTCGCTTCTTACTTCAATTTAAAAACTGATATATCACATTCGAGTCATCCTAGACAACTTATACGTAGTAAGAAAAGTTTGATTAAGTTTTAAAGCAATGGCATGTGCTCACTTTCATCCAAAGAAAAGTTAAAATCACTTTGTGAAAACAATAAAAGCTATAAAAGGTTTTACTTACAAACTGGAACAAACTTATTTTTTTTACTTTGTAGTAAACTATTAGTTTTGTGCGACATTTTTATCCTTCAGTTTTAAAATATAACATTAATAATTAAAATGTCGCACTGAAGGGTGAGGTAGCTGTAAAGTTTTACAAATATTATATGAATAACATAAATGTTACAACACGTTGTATACTTAATATACAGAATTTACTAAATCAATTAACAATAACAATCGGGAAGTTAAAAAAGTTAAACTTTATGTGTGAAGAATACAACATGATTACTCAGTGTAATTGGAACACCAGACTTTATTGTATATGGTTTAATGAGGACTAGAGAAAGGAGTTGGTGGTTTCCCATGCTCAGTATTATAATACACCACACAATTTTACTTGTAACACCACTTGTTTTTCTTTAAACTTTAGGAAATATAAAAATATTTAACTAGCCATTTTTTAAAGGGTGTAGGAATTTAAAAAAAATAATAATAAATTCAATTATTTAATGAGGGTTTTGTTTGAAAGGGATTTGTTTGACCATATACAATTTATATATTAGAATTGTGTAAGTAGTTTAAAAGATATTTTCGAATATATTAAGAAACACTCGATTCTCCTTTGATACTGATTATTGGAATATATGCTAATTAGCATGCTATAGCCAGTTGATTGTTGTAGTTATCTAATCGATTCGGTGGAATTGATCAGAGATAGCCCCGATGCCAGTACTGTATAGACGAAGAGGATTCAGTAGAGCAAATAATTTTCCAGCCCAAAGTGGGTACGTGACAGAGAGGATCTTAAAAGAGCTATAAATATCATGCCTGGTGTTTCTTCACAGTTACCGATATTGGTAAAGAGCAGGAAAAACTGGCAGTGAATATTTGGTTTAGCTACGAAAATCCTACAGCAGAAAGAAATCGGTCATTCAAAGTTAATAGAATAGAGCAGACGAATATAACATAGACACTAGGAAAACGACACCATCACCCTGAATCAGTGTGATAAAGGATGGAAAAGTGTAGGTGGTTTAGTGGATAATAGCCCCATACTACCAGGATTGCCGGCTACTAGTGTTGGCGTGTAGCGCTTACACCTGCGATGTGGGGCTAACAAAATTAGCGCTTGTCAAAACTGTATAATTTGTTTTCATTCTATTCAAGTAAAACTGCCATCAATAACTACATGTCAAAGAATAAACAAATGCTATTAATTAAAACCTCATAACTTAAGTTGTGTAGTTAGAAATTTATTGAACAACCTTAGGGCGAGTGTATTTACAACCATCAAGATTGTGTTTTTTGAAACTGTGGATTGTTGACAAACACCACAGCGAACATACAATTAGTTGCTTTGTTGTAATAATCAAACATACAAGATACAGGGAATATGAACAGATGTTGGTCAAACCTTCTGAGTTATCTTAAAATAAGTTCTGAATGTTTTAACAACACAAAATATTATTACATTTTTAAGTAAACGAAATATTGAGATATTCAAAATGTAAAATTCAAATTTGTGCCTAAATTGTTTCAAGTTTTAAAAAAATTATCACTAGTATTCAAATATTGATGAATGAAACTCAACCAACACAATTGTTTTAAACGTTAATATTTCAGAGGTCTTGTAAAGGATCATACAATAATTAATGTATTACGTAAAATTTGCACTGTAAAATTCCCAAAAACATTATACATTTTAATTTTTTAAATTGTTTGTTATTTTATAAAATAAATCTATATGTAGATTAACTGATAGATAAATAGATAAATAATATGAGTCTTTCAATCAGGAGAATAGGATTGATATAAACAAGAAGCTGTCAAGTCAGACAAGTTGAGACTACAATAGATTTACTGAGGTAAGCAACGTACCCACCTAACAATGTCAAGTAATATGTCTAGTTATTTTACTTGTGTCATTTCTTTTCTTTATTAACTTTAATAAACATTCAGAAAATAATTAAAAAATGGTAATCTATGAAACAAAAAATATAAAATACCTGCACGGAATATAAAGCAGTAGATAAAAGAAAAGCAAATGTCCTTTATTTGTTACAATTAACTATTCATAAGTATGTAAGTAAAAAACCTACGAATATAATTTGAAATGGTAATCAATTTACATAAAAACTGCGAATTCACTGCTTACGATTGTATACATCAATCTAAGGGTGAATTGCCTTAAGTTAGAGGTAAAAATTACTTATAAGTGAAGAGAGAGTTTAAACATACAACTAACTTTTAAAATGATGCTTGTCCATTTAAAATATATAGCTCAGATGGTTCAAGGTTATGGTTTATACTATTATACCTTAATAAAAAGAAAACAAAATATTTGTGAGGATTGCAGTTAAGGTTGGGTAAAATGATGTCCCCTAGTAACGTTTGTACTGGAAGTATTATGTATAGGATATAATTCACACCTACAGAAAAAATAACTTTATCCCAGGAAGTAACACAAATCGACAAAACAAACTCACAAAAAAAGTTAGTAATCTAAGGGGAAATTAAAATCTATTTATTAATGTAAGAGCTTTTGTTCTTAATTTAAACTATTCCTCAAATCCATTTATCTGTTTCATCATAAGTAATTAAACATAGAAATAATTATGGACGGATATTTACACGCTAGCTAGTTGTCCCCTACAACTATTTATATGTAGTATTCTAATTCACTGGATGATTTAATACCCCATATAGCTTTATTCTTTTTATAATTCACATAACCAAATACACTTAAATAATACCATGCAATGTTAAAAGAATGTATTTTAACAATAACAGTTAGATATCTAAGGAACATAACGTTCAAAATTGATCCACAAAATGTTTAAATAATACATTTTTGTTAATATTTAGTTAATATATTTACTCAAGAAAAATCATGTGTATTGCAAGTAAATATGACTTGTTTTTTGAACGTCCAGGACGAATTAATTACGAATGAAGAAAACGTTAACTTAAAAAAATTATTATGTTTATTAATGAATTTAATATCTAACATGAATCTTAATACTGATGTTGAATGTGTTCGAAAAAGGATGTAAATTAAATTTACTACTTATGAATTCTTTTTAAGAGGTGAGAAAAATTGCAAGAGTGTCAAGAAATCTTTATAAAAAGAAACAAAAACTGCTTTGAAAAATAAAAAACAGAAAGAAATACTGAATCCGTATTACAACCTTCGTATCATCACACTTTAAAGAATTATATGAAACTAATTTGTATGTTTTACACGATAGAACTGCGTAAATCAATTGACTTCAAAGCAGAGGCGTTGGCATGTAAAGTAATAGATTGTATTATTGACTTACAACTTCCTTTTAAAAATACAAACGTGTTATTGTAATTAAATTTTATTTGTACAACGAGAATTCAACTGACTGATATATGGTTTTCAAGTGACATCTGTGTAACCCATTTCCTTAAAGGCACAGTTAAATCCTGATTTGCTATTATGTTGGGATTTCATTTGTTATTGTATTTATATAAATTTCTTTCTGGACGAAGGCAATAACATTGTTCTGTTAGAGTGCTTAAACTGAAAACTAAATCGTGTTATGTTTTCCTGAGTTACTTAAAAATAATATTAGTCCATAATTTATAGATTTGAAAAGCCTATTTAAAAGAAAGAATCAAAAGAAGAATATAGATCATTGGCATTTAAAAAACAGATCAGAAATTTTACATATTAAATGTGATTTAAAAATAATATTTGCATATTCTTAACATCTCGAATTATATAACACAATATTATTACTACCTAAACAATTATTTCTCAACTCTTATATAATGAGCTTAATTGTTTGTAATATTAAAACTATACAGATTGTGTCAGTAGTAAGCAAGCATAGTTGTGAAGTTACATCGACTTCAGAAAGATTGGAAGTCTATTCTTAAACAAGTCACGATTTTCCAATATGAAAGGAGAAAGAAATTGTGGTCACACGTGACTGAAGTATTGCTTGGTGAATTATAAGTAAGAGCAATGTTAGTAAACTATATAGACTACCTTATAGATTACAATTAATAAACTAATCTTAAGAATTACACTAGTCATAAACCATAATTTAGTTTCAAAAACAGTAAGTTAAAATATTTTATAGATAGTGGTGTAATGATAAAACAATTCGTCAAAGGAGTGTTTTATCGTAGACTTGGATTTATTAAAACCCGGCGTTTAAAGCCAAAATAAACGTAAATAGCAAGCTTATTATGTTAATCTATCAACTTCATTTCGTTCAAACAGCCTTTATATTGAAATTTTGACTGAAAATATTTGTTTAAGTAAATACATTACGTATTTAAATTAATAAAATTTAAAAGTAAATAATTTGTAAAAAAATGTAATGATAGTATGAAAATATATTACAACTTAAAAGAATTTAAAAAAATAGTGGTGGTTTCCTTTTCAGTAATATATTTTATATGTTTACTTTATAACATACTTGGTTTAAATTCTTAGTTATGAGCATGATTGCTTAGTTGCTACGCTCTAGTTTCAATACAACTTTGTTCCAACTGTCGTAGTTTAAATTAAATTATTATAAGATGATTTCAGTCATATGAGAACAATATAATTAAAATATAACCATATTTAATTTTTGAAAACAATTTTAACAATAATAACAATTATTAAACTGTTAAACAAGTGACTCTTTATAAATAATTATGTTTGTCATCGTGACCATAAATGTAATGAAATGTGATCGTTATCTTGTTAATAGATTGTAGTTCTGACACTGAAAGTAGTTTATTTATACTTATTTGCTAATATGACAAATAGCATTATCTCTGTTCTCTTTACAGTTATATAGATTTAAAAACTATAACACTTGCAAGAATTTATTTTAAATTTAAAAAACTGGTTAAATAAAAACACAAATAAATTCAGTTGCTATTTATTCCATAGTGTGTTAAATAATGTTACTAGATATTTTCCCAATTAAATAGCATGGGACTATAAAGTTGCTATTATTTTTTAACATCGTCCTACTTAATAAGGTATATAAATAACATAGTAGAAACACAAACCCGTTTACAACAACCAAACACAATGAAAACACAAAACCTAGCCTAGATCATGTTTTATGTTGAATTTAAATCCTTTGAACAAAAGCATATTAATATAAAAACTTTTCGAAATTGTTTTTAATGAATTTTCTAACTAAAAATTGAGGTTATACACAGTCCTATTTATATTTCTATAATACTTATTAATTTGTTTTGAAACTAAATACACGTGTTTAAAAATATAATATTTGAAAAATAAACCATATAGATAAAAGGTTTAGTTTTCATAATCATCTTATATTTTGCCAGATACGTCCGAAGAAGATATTGTACGAAAATTAAAGAGTTCACAGTTCCTGTAATGCCATATAATTTCCTTTTCCAATACAAAACTGTCAAAACTGAAATATTGCTGGGGAAGTACGTTGGACATAATCGAGTTGCAACAAAAATATTTCTATTTGTTTGGATCTAACATAAACCTCTTTAAATTGAAGATTGTTTTAGAGGGATGCAATTCAACTTTATATGTGTACTAATTTCATTAGAAAAAATTTATAATTTACATTGAGGCTCTTTCATATTACAGGAAATACGAGTCCCTTCCGATTAAAATGTTTCACTTAAACACCTACGGTGAAGGAAGACTATTTCCTTAATCACGTGTGCTAAGGTAAATAATGCATACATTTGAATACAAAAATTACAAAATTTTGGTTCTGTTACTAATAGTTATAACATTTAAATAACTATTAGGAATTTACTGTAATACTTTTAATTTCCAAGACAATTAATATAAGAGAGCCAGCTATTGTGAAATATATCAAAAAGTTTCGCAATAGCTGACATAGCTGAATCCTAGTTAGACAGCCAGTTCAGTAACTTCAGTAAGTTCAGACTCCCTCTTACCTAAAAAGTGGCCAGTGGTTTAGAAGACGTATACTGTACGGTGACGGCCGCAAGCTCTGCTCGACGACAAACCGGTGGTTGGAACGGCCACGGAATTCGGCAAGGCGGCTTCTGACTCACACTCCTAGTCACGGAAGCAGATATTTTAAGTGAACAAACCGATGGTGAACTCCTTTTCATTAAATATAGAACGTAAAGCCATTATGTTCTGGGTAGATAATGATATTCAGCTTGCTCTGTCTTGGGGTTTATAAATGTGACTTTGATTTAATGTGTTAATGTAATACGTATGTAGGTAAATTGTGATTGGAAGTTTAAAGATTAAATAATATGAATACCACTGAACTACGATTTAATTCGGTAGGTTAATTTATGAACCCTTCTTATTTGTAATCACTAGAAGTTCAATATATTATTACTATGTCTAATATGGCGGATACCTCAAATTGTAGCCATTTAAATAATTCCCCAACACAAGGAGGGCACAAAATCTGCACCTTTTAATAGGTTTTAATCTGTAGGTTTTAATCAAACATGTACAACCATTGAACAATACAAAAACGTAACAACTGAATAAAGCCCTGTTAATTTATTTTAGGTAAGTTGTTATTTTGGAAGAAATACGAGATATTTTTATTTTAGAGACTCCTAAGGTCCTTAGTAGTCAATGAGCACCAATCATAGTTCCAAGGGAACGTTTCTAGATATGATTAAACATTTTTATTAAATGTTTATATGTGTTCGCACTCTACGACCATTTTTTTTCAAATTTTGTGAGTTAATTGACAAAAAATCCAGTAACTGGAAACGCGTTTTTGTTTAAAGAAAGCACTTTTTTTACAGATAATTCCTATTGAGAAATACAAATTAAAAATCTTTAATACTTCAACCTATGTAATTTTTTATATTAAAAAAAAGCAACCTAACATTTTATAGAACTAACTTTTTACTTTAAACATTTGCGATGATAAAGTAATTTATTTAGGAAAGAAAAAATTACTTGAGGAAGTATCAAAGCGACTGAATTTTTGAAGGTATTTTAAAATTTATTCAATGGAGACTTTTGAAATAAGCTCCTTGCAATAAAAAAATAATAATTACTGATAATTCTTTTTTATCTTTTAAAACGTTTATAAAATTGTCTACCTATATCAATATTAAATTATATTTTAATTCCAAAAAAGTTTAAACCCAGAAAAGTTTTTGTCTTAAATAACTTGTAAAATGTTTCATGAATTAATTCTTTTTATTTTATTCAGTTTATTTTATTTATAAAATTGAAGAAAGTTTATACCAATTGAAGGAAGATTGTTTATTAATTTGTTGTAGCAAATTTAAAATGTACACACATTAACATACGCACTATAAAATATTTTACCCAAATTAATTAAGATGTAATTACGACTTTTTCAAATCACACTATATAGCTGATATAGTGTACATTTTATACATTGTACTTACAGTCCTGAATATATTACTTATCGTGAGTAATAAAACACAGAAATATAATAAAGAAATGTATAGGTTTTGTTGTTGGTATCAAAACACAATACCAAAGATAACAGACGCTGTTGGTTTTATTTTATATGACGAAGGGTGACATATGTTTTAAGTTACCCTAATACTGGACTTCTTTAATTCATGAGTTTTCCGTGAGGGGTTGGGGGACAATCAATATTCTAAGCATCTACCATTCAAAAAGAGTCCAAAAGTCTGTTTCAAATACTGAATATATAAATACAAACTTCGTTTGGTGCAATATGAAAACATATTTTAAGATTTTCTCTGAATATTTTTTTTCTCCAATAGTACCTCAGTACAAATGAACTTAAATTTAACAACCCAAAGCTGTATTGGCTTTGTATTTTAGGTGCTAAAATTTGCTAAAACATATTATTTAGAATTGCGTTAGTTATATAAATCTAGTTTGGTTAAATAAATTAATCAAAATGAAAAAGGGGATAATAACTTTATTTTTAATTTGCACAGTAAAACAAAATTTAAGGCTACTATTTTAGTTGGGCTTGCAGCACTAGTGTTTAAATAGTACAAGATAAAAGAGTTATATTTACAGCTGCAGCTATACGTTAGGCAAAATAAATAAATAAAATAAATGAGCAACAGTTCGATTCTACATTAAAAATTTTATTGATATTTTTCGATTTGGCTTTCTAAAATAAGTTTCAATTGTCATTTGTTTTGCATCTGTCAGTATAAAACCACAATATAGTTTTTCTACAATATTCTGGTACTATTCTTTTTATTATCATTGTATTTACAAATTATGAAATTGTGAGCAAAACAGCCCTTTACAATGTTTTTCATACAACGCTTTTATTTGGTGGTAAAATATGAACGTAAATTATCAGGTTTAGTTCTGTATATATATTTGTAATTAAACAGTTTACAATTACATCATCAAAGCACATGTCCATATTGAAGAAAAATATAAAATAGCAGGTGTCGTCCTCGTTTACTGTAGTTGGAACCTGCTACATACTTGCGCTAGTTTGAACTTAGTTAAGACGTAATTACTATGTACCATGATCTCTCTCCGTCTTCTTTAGCTAAACTAGCACAGCGAGAATACTTTAAAGATTTAACTCTGAGAATGTCAAGCGAATGAAATAAAAACTAGTTCAAATGGAAGTGGTAGGGGATGTGCTAAATGGAGAAATTTGAAATGAAATTGTTTTCAACAAGGAAAGTTTAGAGAAAAATAATTTACTTAATGTTGTTCAACCTTGCTTATGGATTGTTTTACTGGATTCTTATTATTTTAAGATAATGCAAAATTCAAAAGTAATGGGTGTTTCAAAACTGACACAACTCTATTATATAACATTATATACTTATAAAATATTCAAATTACTTTTAAACTATTATAGTAAATGTTAAAAACTACTTCCTCCATTAGCAATGAAGGTTAGGACATGTACATAACATTTGCAGCTAATTTTCGTAGTGTTTGCTCAATAATGTTTGATATCTCACTTTCAATGTTACCATTCAATTAATCAAGTGTATGTGGATTGTTTTGAAAAACTTTACTTTTTAAATATCCGCAAAGGAAAAAGTCTGGAGTAGTAAGATATGGGGATCTTGGAGGAAACAATCCTTTTTATATGAAACAATGGCCAAAAATGGTTACGATTCCCGTAACATCAAGCGTTTCATTAGAAGTTTGCCACGTTGCGTTATCCTGCTGGAACCAACATAATATTTCGTGTAAATCTTACAAGGCTATAACATAAAAGTCTTCAATTAAGTTTCGATACACCACAAAACCTACAGATTTGTCAAAAAATAAAGGCAATATAACACGATACCGGGCGATCACACACTAAACACCAATTTTCGGTGCGTGTTGGGGCCGTTCGTGAAACGAGTGACGATTTTCAGCACTGCCCACTCCCGCTTGTTAGATTTATTAAATTCTGTGATGCAAAATATTTTAAGTTTCCTGGTGGTTTGAAACTGATGGGTAATTTATAACCAGCTTCTCAGCATCATGCCCTTTAAACTTATTAAAAAGCAAGCAAAAATCCTTTAATTAAACATTTTCCTTTTTTTCTTTCCAGAATAATAACGGAATCTTCCAAAATACAAGAAGAAATCTAAACTTAAGCGGAAGTTTAAAATCATTTGTGTTTGGAAGCTTCAGAATCTAGAATTTTAAAGTTAATTATTTCAAAATTATGTATTTTTATAATTCCTATAAAATTATTAAATAACTAATTAATTATTTTTCCATCCAAATATTAAATTATTCATTATAATGAATTCATTTTTCCAGTAACCAGGTCACTAATATATATAATAAAGTACACCACCTTTTATTTTCCGTCAGTGAACCTCTTAGTTTAAAACTTGTTTAAAGTTTTCGACGCGTTTCGAGAATGTATCTCATCATCAGAAAGTCCCTCTATACTTGGAGGTTGTCAAAACGTTAAATACAAAAACACACAACACATTTAAAATAACACAGTATGTAGATGTACATCTTCCGACTCCCGGATATCGAAAGTATTGTGGGCACTGTTTCAATGCCGTCGGGTAATTAAGTTAGAGAAAACAGAAGAAAGAAGTCACGTGGCGGAGTCATGAAAGGTAACTTATTGTTAATTGATACTAAATTTTTTTAAGAAAATGTTTTCATAACTATAAACAGCTGTTTCTTATTTCCATCACCATTAATATAAACAGCTGTTTTTGAAAAATATTTTAAGTGACGATTCATACTTTTACTATTAAACTTAAATGAAAAAAAAAATACAATGTTTTGCAAACTAAACAAAAAATCTGTATGGAAAATATCTGTACCATTAAGTTTAATATAAAAGGAATCGGAAATACAGTTTTCCCTAGTTCTGAAGTATAGGTTTGGTTAAGTACCGCATACAATGCAATGTCTCTGATTCCAATTGAAAAGTGATAGGCACACCAATGGAACACTCTGCTATTTATACTGAAATGTGTATGCAAATACTATTTGGTTACATTATTAGGTATTAAATGTTAATGTTTTTTATATACGTGTGATATGCGGCTTAGTAGTGATGGAATAATCCTTGGAAATGTGATTCTTCATAATGTTAAGGAGGGTGAACACATTCTGATTTCCGCAAATAAAGAGGCTTTGTAAAAATAACTTAATAAGAAGTAGATCTAATATAAGAGGAGGAGAAAAAAAAAAGTTAATTTGTTTTATAGAAGCATCGAATAGCCCCAATCTACAACTTTCCTTTTTTGTGTCAATAACAAGTCTAACTAGAAACAAAGATATTGCCACTTTTGAAAGTTATTTAGTCCATCCTGTACTCGTATGTGTATACATACTGTAGGCTAAATAGATACAGTACACCTCTAGGATTGAATACATCTTTCATGAAAATAATTCTATTTCTTACCTTCCCTCATTACCAACCTGAGTATTTGTGATATGTGGTATAATACACAAAGTGAAACGTAATTAATATGTAATATAATAATGTATCTTGAGATGTAGTTGACAAATCAAATCTTCAAATTACTACTGGCATTAAACAGTCTGAATAGTAACATTAATTTAAAAAATACTTTTTTTTTTGAAAATATATTGCAAATTCGGTAAACATTTATTTACATACCAGTTACGTTTTTGGTTCGAGGGAATTGTTAAAAAAAATCTATTCGTTACACATAATTTTATTTACTCTAAAACAATTATAACAAATAACGTACAATACTCATATACACTGATGAATACGGAGAGAAGCTTCGTCTAACTCTGACAAAACAAAGCTTGTCTCTTCACACAATAGAAATGCTGACTAAACTAAGAACCATACAACTGTCATCATTATTACAGTAAAGAGTACAATAATTGTTTACATAACTTACCCTTATATGTTCCATGTCACTTTTATATATAAAATTCAGAATGGTGTGTGTTTATATTCCAGTCTAGTAATTTAAAAAAAATTAATAATTTATGAAATTGATTAAATTTAAAACTGTTAACACATTTTCTTAAAATAAATTTCACCATACATATTGATTTTTAATGTGTTTTAATGTTTTAGCGCTTTATTAGATCTAATTTTAAATGTATTTTGTAAATGGGTATTTAGAGTGTGTATGTATGTACTAAGTATATGTATTAACATGCATTACACATATATGCTTCAGCCTTGCTGTACAAGCTATGCATTGCATGAGGCAAATAAATCGAATCGAATCGAATGATACGATGATAGCCTTAAGTTGTATTTGAAAGGTTATTAGTAATGGAATCTTGTTACACAATATTAGTTCTACAAACCTGTTACTGATTTCAAAAATAAAAATATGCAATGCAATACTCTGGGCTCGTTGTTACTCTCATTCAAGACGATTTAAACAAAATATGGAGCATATAGAAATGTATATACAATTTTTGTCCAACTTCAGCGAAGTATACCGACTACCTCTAATTGAATAAATACAGATTTATCAATCGTAAAATTCGATCAAAGATATGACGACGTTTAAAGTAACAATATAATCCATGTTGAAATTAAACTAAAAATGTCGCATTGTATACCAAAGCTAGTGGGCGACCCCTGGATTGATTAGAATTATAGCTCGAAGGAGTATTGTGGTTTTAATTGAAAAATGATAAAATTAATTACCTTAATACCTGTGAAGGTTGAGATTGGAAAAATTCTAATTAAAACTAGTCAAAGCGTTATAGACTAATCTCCTGCTGGTTCTAAATTAAGTTTATTTCTTAGTAGAGTCTAGAATACTTGGCGCCGGAAGTGGTGGGGGAAGGTCATTGGGGAAGGCCACGCCCCCTTTTTTTGGGTGTTTTTTTGGTCTTTTTGGTTCCTAACCTAAGCCACGCAAACTTTTTTGGAGTCCTAACCTAAGCCCATTTTTGGGGGTTTTGGATTTTGGGGTTTTTTTGGGGTCCTAACCTTAAATTACATTTTTTGGA
>JAGFPH010014498.1:0-13851 GCA_018207615.1 Philaenus spumarius | reverse complement strand
TAGGATTTAACTATTTACTTTGCCTTCCCCAAAATCAACCGATTTCCTTCATATTTGGTATAAAAATAATCACGCGATCAAAACACAGCGAATGATATATTTTGTTTTAAGTTTTTCTTTCAATTAAAAAAGTTTGCATAATGACACTGGGACAAACAGCAATAACTCTAATACAAAGGCAGTCGACAAGTGCCCATCCCCGATGTCGCACAATAGGCCTAAGGGTAAGGGTTTTATTACGGTCATTTGGTTTTGCCTCACGCTGAGGTGAAATGAACTATAGATATTTTTGGGATTGTAGAAAGGGTTGCATGTGAATAAAAAATGTGTGTAGATTAGTCTAAACATTAAGGCTAGTAATTTGTCTTAAAGAGGATACTTTGTAAAATGAACACCTAAAATTATTCTTCCACATAAGTAGTGAGGAAAAGATTTAATGTAAATATGTTTAAAGTAATATTAATCAAAGCAAAAGTATTTGCAATTAGCTTAAAGCTCAGTAGGAGTGAAAAATATTTCTGAGTTGACCGCAGCTTCTCCAAAGTGGCACATCTTTGCACTGCTTGCATTGAGTTTTAGTGTGTTTCACTCTTCCGCTAGCAAATATAGGGCAGTTCCAAAAAGTCTGAAACTAGAGGGTTACAGACATAACACTGACTGTAAACGTACTAAAATGTGCATGCGTGACAATGTATGTGAGTATGTGTTATTAAACACAGCTTTCTCTCACATTAAAAATTAATGGATAGATTATTTTTCTATTATTCCTCCGCGAACAAAACAAGTTAATGTGGTAACCACCAGAGGGCAGGCTAAACACACGAGTAGTACAGTGACTAGATAGAGACAGTGTGGCCACATGAAAGCGGCCGCCATGTTTTTCCTAAAAGTAATGTTATCTGCCATAAAGTATAATGTAATTTATTTTCAAAATATTTATAAAACCTTTTGTTTTATTTCATAAAGGCCTCGTAAACAACTTTTTAAATGTTAAAAAGTAGTTAGAAAGCAGATAAGTTGTTTAAAATGAAATAACCTATAAAAAATAATGATTTAGCCTACTATCACATTTTTTACTAGCCAATGCCGATAGTTAAGTAGCCTACTGACGTTAATTACAAACTAATAAAGCTATATCAAAACAAGTTGCACTATTATTTTATTTGTTCAATTCTAAGTTAAAAAAACATTTTGAAGTTCAATTACATTATTTATGCGGTTTATTTGAATAAAAGTCAAGGTTTTGTATTATTTTCAAGGAACCAAATTTTCAATAATTTGTAGCTATCTGAAAAAGTATTTGACTGGTCATAATGAAATTGTTTTTAATTAAATTTAATTCTATTCATAATTGTTTCTAACTGGTAATGTAACAAATACGGAATAAGAAAGTGTTTTGTAAATCGCTGAGCTGAAAACACATAGGCCTATAAATATTCACAAATGCAAAATTCAATAAAAAATAGCCTAAACATACATAACAAATGCACCATAAAATTTAAACAACAATTTTGTTGCTTAAAATTCCCCAGAGTTAAAGTTTTGTGGCAAGTTAATTATGAAATTTGTATTTACTGATTTTAGGTTTCAATTCAGTTTAAAAAGCAAAATCTTAAAAATGATTTTCTTAAAGTTAAATTTGAAAATGTTCCTAACTTAATGAATAAATTAAAATATCAAAAATTAAAAGTAAAACAAAACGAAAAATAAAACAACGAATAGGCCTAAATCAAAATGCAAAATTATTATCCTGTTGTTAATTTTTTTTTATCAATGAATAAATTTTACAAATTAAATATTTTCAAAGTTCCACTTTCACATTTTTACAATGCATTTATTTCCATCTGATTTTTTTTAAATAAGCGAAGCAATTAAAACTTTTCTAACTAACTAATTTATTTCTATTTCAATTGAAAGATAATAATAAAATTAATGTCTCTAACAACAATTTAACATCGAAATTACAATTCTTTGATTTTGAGGTTAGGCAATTCAAGATTTTCAAGTTTAAGTTATTCAAAGCCGAAAAGCAGGTTTCATTATTAATTTCCCTCATTATTTCAGTTAGGCCTACTTATTAATGTGATTCTTGCCTTAGATTGTACTTTCACCAAGACTAAAAGAAAGAAAAAATAACGATGACAATTTAATTTGAAAACTACCCAAGCAGCACAAAAACGTAAATTATACGTAAAATTTATGTTTAGCCAATGTCCACATTAAGTTGATAATACGTATTGGTTACGTTCATTGTACGTATAATATATGTCAAAATGTCCCACTTGTGGACATATATTTTACATCAATTTTGAGTATATATTGATTAATCATATACATAAATTATACATTCAAACTTTACATAAATAACACGTATAACATAATCATCAAATATACGTACAGATTTTTATTTTATCACATGAAATATACGTACATTGTACGTATATTTTATGATACAAAATATACGTACATTGTACGTATATTTTATGACATGAAATATACGTACATTGTATGTAATATAAACATGTCCTTTACTGCAATTATGTCCAATGTTCTGTTCATTAATATAAAATGTATGTTAAATTTACCAAGCCTTTACTTTATCAATATCTGTAACACACGTCAAATTTACCAAACTTACCTGTACCGGTAATTTACTTTGCTTATAAATACTATATACTGTACACGTAAAATATATTAAACTTAAAGAATTACTTTATTTATGTTCAAATATGTATTAAAAATGCACTTAATTTAAGCTATTTAACTTTGAGAAGATCCTTTTTTATTAAAATTATAACCATCTCCTGAAAAAGAAAATTGTAGTGTATTGAAATCTAAAATTGTATCGTAGTAAAAGAAACAATAAATATATTGTTTAAATCAACACTAGATAATTTTAATTTTACTTAGATTACAAACAGTAAAAATTATTTCACGAGCACTTGTTTATTTACCCGTACTGCGAGTAAAAACTCTTTTTCTAGTTGAATGTGTGGCAATACGATCCACAAAACCAACAATGTCTAAATTGTTCTAGCACAAAATGTAAATAAGTTAATTAAACTGTTACAAAAATATGTAGGTAAAAACACAATAATACGTTTGTTGCTTTGTACACAAAAAGCTAATAAAATGTAATGTTTTAAAAATGTAATTGCCTTTAATAGTATCGTATACTAAATTTGACTTAAACTATTGTAAAATCACACTTTTCCTGAAATTAAAAACTGTAGGCTAACTGAAACGTATTTCTCATAGACAATTTAAAACTTTGACCAAAACCGACATTTTTAATTATACTCTCACTATAAAATATATAATTAAATAAAAAGGAAATACAAATAAAAAATTGGAATAAAACACTAGATCTTTATAAAGCCTCTATTTTATATTTGTACATTATTTATGACTTTTTTCTTTTGGGCCATACGTGTAGACGCCTTGCCGAAACCATTCCCTGGTTCTCTTTTCAAATGTGGAACACTGGAAATTTGAAGCATGAACTCCATTCCGCAAAACGGCTGAAAAAAATACATTGGAATGCGTTATAAACAAAATAATAATTGGAAATAAAACAGTAAATTAATTGAACAGAAATTTTTTTATGAAATGGGGCTCAGTATATATAGTTTATAAATAATAGTGTTAAACAAAAATTCCCAAAATTTTCAATTATTCAACTAGAGACACCAACACACCATGGAACATATTTTAAGGTGAATATGAGATGAGAGTAAAATGAGTGTGGCACCATCTTATTGTTACCTTGTTTTAACTGAGGCCACATTTATCCATTGAAAGGATCACAATTAATAACTAATAGCCCAACAACCTATGGAATATGCCCCAATTACTTTATTGTGTAATCCGAACCACATCACATATAGGTCAAATTGTGGAGATTTCAGATGAGCCTGAAATGTGATATTTACTTACATGGATGTAACAAAACATGTGAAGAGTGCATAAGACATCACCTCCAACTATTAACAACACATGACTTTAAATTACCTGAATTACATGACACTGTCATTAAAATTATTGATGAGTTTTAAACAACATGAAATAAAACTAACTAATTGTTCTGATTGGTTTTCATGCTAAACTTGATTTAATAACCACATCAATGCCACAAACCACATCACCGAAAAAATTTCCGTTCAAAAGTTATACACAATAATATATCAAATATACTTAATTTTAGTACAAATATAACATGGTAGCCAATGTTTATGCTGCGAGCACAGCTTCCCTACAACCGAGGCCGCGGTTAATATGCGAACAAAATCACTATTACACATTTATTTGGGTAGTAGTCAATGCTTTATGCTGCAAGCGCAACAAAGCAGCTTACTTTTGAACGAGGCCGCAGGCCGAGTTTAGCCTGCGAGCGAAGCGAATTCCACAGGCCGAGGATACCTATTCCGCGACCAAAGGACGACTTACGTGAGAAAGTATGTGCCAGTGACCAGTATGTGGTACTGTTTAATTTTATTTGTTAGCATAAAACTTAGGCCCTATGGTATTTTATTTAAAATTCCATAGGCCTATCTGTTTTAATTATAAAATTAAACAGAGTTCAATCTTTAGTTTTAAACAGTAAATAACAATACAACACGGTGTAACCTAACTAACAAGCTAACAAACTGGCCAGTCAATAATAGTGATTGCTCGCAACTAACCTCTTCCAATTCGACATAGGCCCTAGTAGGACCTAAGTACAACTTGCCTTTTGTTAGGAAATTTGTAGCTGATATGAAACTGCAAACTATGATAAAATCATCATATATTCGCTTAAACTTACTTGAATATTGGAATTTTCCTAAAACGCATTAAAAATCCCGGACAAAAAACAACCTTGGCCTACACACAGTTGACCTACAGGAGTTTAGAGCCAGGATTGTCCGGGCAAAACCTGGACGTCTGGTCACCATACCTCAACTGTATAACTTAGGCCGGCGGAACTTTACTATTCGACTCTAGGCTAACCTAAAGCTAACAGAAATGCAAAAATAATAATTAAAAAAATACCTAAAAGGTTCTAACCTAACCTATTTAGTCACAGTATGTTTACCTGTATTCAACATTTAACAGTAGAATGTAAAACATCGTCGTTGTCTGCAAAAATTTTAGGCTAGAGTCGAATAGTAAAGTTACGCCCTTAGGCCTACTGAAAATCTTTTCTGTCATGAAAATAAATGCTCAAACATACCCAGCATAACATAACATAGCTGTTTCTAACTCAATGAGCAATTTCGAGGCAGATTCAATTTTTGTTTTGCTATATTTTAATAACTTGGGGATAAATTTGTGCAATAACGGTAACAAAAAGGATAATGAGTTCTATTCAAACAAAACAAGACCTATATTCAACATTAATAATACTAAGCTTACAACCAAAGATTGAAGCTGTTTAAGTATTGAATTGCAAAGTTTCCTTTTCATATACGGTACCTAGGTATAAGGTTAGGCTATTCATGAAAAATTAAATCATTTGTATGGTATTCCATTTGCTAAGAACTCTATGAATGGTGTAATATATTCAAACTAAATCGAATTTTACCTTACTGTACATGAATTAAACCTAGTGACGAGTAAACAATAATAATAATGTTACTTTCCTAACCTATCAAAAGTTACTGAAGTTTAAACCAAACTTAAAAATAGTTGCAAAAATAAAGGGCCTAATAAAAATACAATAATGGAAATAATTATTTCACTTACCTGTTCAAGGAATCTAGACGTTATGTCAATCTAGAAGACAAATGAAAAACTCGAGTTTTAATAACAGGAACGAAAACAACACAGCAAGATGGCTACTAACGAGTGAAGATCGTGGCCAAGCGTGGGCGGGTTATTTCATAACAACCAAAGCCCGCCACTAGCGCCGAGCGCGTAGGTGGATTTTTAAGGAAGCAATCTGGCTACCGAGTAGCGATAGCAAAACAACCTTTTAGAATTGAAAACGAGGGCGTGGCGCGAGTCCGTTATGCTATTTCTTTATGTGCTAGAGAAAAAAGCAAAAGTAGAGACGATAAAATATTCCTCATTTTGACAATGTAAAAGTACTGGATATATTAAATATGAATATAATAACCATTAATAAAATTAATAACTATTTAAACTGTGTGTGCGTTTATTTTGTTTTGTAATAATTATATCGAAATGATGTATTATTTACATAAATATTGACATATTATTTACATCAATATAGTCTTAATTTTTTACGTTCATAATGTTATTAAAACAAAATAAATAACAGTATTGCACTACAACATAATATCTCTTATTCCGTAAAATTATAATATTACGTTAAAAAGCCAAGTTTAATGATTTCACCCTGCTAGCCTACAGATGTTATAGTAATATATTTTTAGGCGATCCAAAAAAGCACAGTGTAGGCCTATAAAATGTTGTTGTCTAATTTTATATTTAATTGAAATGAACAGTTTCTTTAAATATTTTTACTGTAAAAATCATTTTACAACAAATCAAAGTTAATTGTTGATAAGACTAAAAATATAATTTTGTAACAGTTATATTTAAATAATATAATCTCAACTGCGCACCTCATCCCCACCAACCAAAAGTTTTGTTTGTTTGTACATCTAACTTTATGTTGTAATTTGTGACACAACATTTAATAATATAAATTATGAACAATATAGTGGAATAAATTTAGAATTTAAACAAATGTCAATTTAAGGTACAATATATACGTAAAAACTATGTTAGTAATGCACTTAAAATGGACATAATTAAAAAAATCTTCTTTAATTAAGAAATAATTTGAGAACAACTATATGAATAAAATGTATGTTTTACAATTGTCAATTTAGGATAACTAATAAAAATCAATGTAACTATGACCTCTCATTTACGTATATTAGACGTATGTTATTTACATGGACATTTAGACCTTAAATGTACGTATATTATACATTGTGTGCTGCTTGGGTATAAACAAACATAGGGCTAACACGGACAAAATTATAGGTTTGGGCCAAAAACAGTTCTTAAAATTGCGTAATACTAATATTTATTGCATTTATCTTTTCTATTGATAAAAAGGATTAGCCTATGTTATGAACTTTTTAAAATGTTGTAAATAAAAGACTTTTGGTATGTACTTACTTCTGAAATATGCGCGCTGAAACGTTCCGTAGAGTGGCGGGAGTAGCCTAATCTGATGTCATTTCCTTATTAATTTGGTACAATATCACAAACTTCAACACAAATAGCTTTAAAATAACTATTACGTTTATGTTAAAGTAAAAACTAACAAATATCTGTTAAAAAATCGGTAAAGTCGCTTTTACAATATGTGAACGTGAATGAATGTAATGTAAACAGATACGAATTTAGGAAAAACATGGCTGCCGACATCTTGACCAATAGGAAACAAGACCTCACTTGGCCACACTGTCTCTATCTAGTCACTGTAACGAGTAGGAACACTAATTCAGCGCATACATGCTTCCACAACAAAGCAGATTTTTTCATCACATATTATCAAAATTTATTTTATTTGAAAGGTAATTGAACTTCGAATGTGGTGAGCTTTTTACATTTTTGATATTTGCATTATTGAATAAAAAAAAAATCGTGAACCTTGATTTTGAGTTAAGGCAAAGATAAAATTTAGTTAAATAAAAATTTAAAAACTAAATTATATCCACAATTGTACTGTCCTAACCTTTAAAATGACATATTTTCAATAATTTTCTGATAATTAATTCTCCAAGTAATCTTGTCACATTGCTCTTACGGGATTTGAAACTCAAGATGATGCCTGGGGTCTGCCAAGCCTCAACCATAACTTCATGCCTCCTGCAGCTTGCTTACATTTTTAATGGTATAACATCTGTAAAAATAGTTCAAGTTAAAAATTACATAGTGCAAATAATTCATTCATAAATTCTCTGTAAAAAAACTGAAAACTACTTTTGTTGTAAAATGCGAAAATAGATATCTGACATCAAAGCTTCTCAACCTTTAATTTGTATCATTTTTACAGAAAACGTTTTTGTGATTGTTGCTACAAATATTCAGGATTTGACTGACTACAAAATATTACTGGTTAACTTTTAAAAAGTTACGGGGGTAAATGAAAAAAATTGCTGTAACCTTAAACTTCCATCAGAACCTAGTGAAAAACATTTTTTGTACCAATAACTCTGCAGTTCTCCAAAAACGTATACGGTTAATTGAACTGAACTATTGACCCTATTTTTCAAATATATTATTTCCATTTGAATAATGTTATTAATATTTTAAACGATCTGGATGGTAAAATAATTTGATTAAAAAAGAAATGGTCAATAGATAATTTACTGGGTGGATAAAAGTCCTTACTCATGACCGATGGTGATAGAAGCCTTCAACCTTTACGTGTGGGTCAGTTTACTGTCTCTTGTTAGGTTTTTGAACATATCTTATTTTTAGACGGGACAGAGTTGGCAACTGAAAAGCGATGAATGGCAACGTCTATTTTTATGATGTTTAAAATGAATAGGGCACACAATTTAAACTTGGAACTTTTTCTTATCTCAACTGTTTTAAAGGCCAGCTGTTGGCATAATTATTTTTACAATTTTTGTAACTATAACTTCTAGACAGTCGAGAGACAAAAACACCACAGAAAATAAATGTTTAAATTAAATTACTATCCGAAAAAAAGAATAAAAAATGTGAGTTGGCATATACAGATATTGAGTTGCCGACCTTTTTTTTGAATTGAAGAAATTTTTACAAATCATGGAGTCTTATGAACATTTTATATCTCTACCTGTCACCATTTCTAAATCGGTCAGACGTTCCATGTTGTATATCCACTGCATAGTGTTTATTTTGCAAGAGGTTCTTATATATGAAGGTTACTATTTATTAGCGAATTTCCACAGGAAAGATTAGTTATTTCAGTGACTTTTAGGTAAGTGGTCAATGAGCACCGACCATGGTCTCCAGAACACGTTTTCAGGTGTCATTAAAAGAATGTATGTTATATGTGTTCGCACTCTAACGGCCACATTTTACATCCGATTTGGTCAAGTTTGTTAGCCAAAAAAATCCAACTACCGGAAGCACGTTTTTTTGACAGGAAGTAAACAATTTTTGAGATTTTTATACTAGAACAAAACGTTTTGGGGTTTTATCTAAAGTAATAAAATAAAAGAGATTGTTCTGCACATTTTATTATTTTACACGACCTTATCTGGCTTCCTCAAAATCTATCAAAAGGTAAAATACCATAAAAGTATCACAAAATACGCCGAGGCTTTAGGCTGAGGTCCAAACCAATTCTACTAATATATTTCGTACATGGAGGCAGCTATTCAGCCAATCAATTTCCCAAATATAGAACCCCTAAAACTTGTAATAAATTTAATTTTCTAAATTCTCTCGACTTACAACAGTGGTTTAGCTGCATGATTGAATTATTTATAGTTAAAATCATTAAACAATAAGACAATAAGATGTCTTATAATCTAGAACGTTCATGTGTTGAACCACACAACTAGTTTCAGTGATGTAACATAGATTAAAAACGTAATATCCTTCAAATAATTTGTACCAACAAAATATTGGTCACCCACCTAAAAGATAAACTAATATAAAAACATAATTTGTATATAACTAATTAATTTTTTTTTAGAATGTGACAAGCAATGCTTCCTTAATTATCTATTATTCTATTTTTAAAACCTTTGCTAGAATAGCTTATAGCATTTTCTTTAAATTGTATAAATAATCGTGATAATTTATTTATCCAATAAAAATCAAGTAAATTGTTTTTAAAGCAATTTTTGCCACCAATTTTATAATTGTCAAATAAGGATTATAACGCCAACAAATTTAATCCGCTGTACAGATATAAAAATTGTGAGTTTTTTTTCAATATTTTAAACAATGACAGAGGGAGTTGGAGAATAGGTACTACAATATTTCAATGGAGAAAGATACATTGGTATTAGCTTGTTTGAAACAATAAAAATGTAAATAACAGTCAGTTATTAAAAAGCTCAAGAGGTAGAGAAAAAACAGACCTATTTTTCTTTTCTCAAACACTCACTGGGTTAAAAAAAATAATATTTATTATTTTGATGTTATGTGGATTTTAAATAATAATAAGATACAGCGAGATCAAAAAGTCGTGCATATTTAAGTTAACGTTTAAGAAAGGTATCTTCTATGATTAACAGCGAGCAAATATAGAATCTGCCACTAATCGTATGAAGTATGCAGTAAAACGGTGTTTGTTGTCTTGGTAAAATGTAATTTTCCCAAGGACGACAACTTTTAATTGGTTCCCCAGTTATTCTTCTGCAAGTGATGTAAACAAGAATCATTGGAAATACCCCGATGTGGCAGAGGCTAACAATTTGTTGATAACAACATTAATTGCCCGTTTAGACAGTTTAATTGGAATTGTTAGAGACAGTTGAATCAACACAAGGAAAATTCTAGGAGACTGGCCATTTTGACTGCGGCTAGCAACAATAATGCAGTAATGAAATTCAAAATCAGTCAATCTTTATTAACACTTTTAGATTAAATGTTACATTTATTTAAGTCAGGTCACAGTGATAATCGTATTTAAATGTGTTAATAATTCAACAAAACATTTTTCTTTTTTTTACAAATTTGTGCTTCTTAAAATTAATTTAAAATATTAGAATTACAACATTTTAATCAAACTTATATTCATGAAATTAGTACAACAAAATTTACACATATTTTTTATTCATTTACATAATAGATCAAATAAAACAATAACACACAATCTCACAACAAATACGTTTAATAAATCAAACGCGTTTCAACGACAAAGTCGCCATCCTCAGTGATAAAGCTACAAAAGCCAAAGTACAACTGAACTCAGTTACATAATAATAATAATTTACATAATAATAGGCTATAATGTGGCATTAAGAAACTCCCATGCGGCGTAGAAAGCATTGAACTTCAGCAACCTCTTTAATATGTTTTTAAAAACATTGACTTCCATTGTTTCTTAAAACTCTTTAGGGAGTTTGTTCATGAAACTGAATCCAATCTAAGATGGTAGCTTGTTGAAAGTTTTTATTCTGCGTTGTTTCCTATGGAAGTCATTTTTATGATGCTTATTATATGTATGCACATCAGTGTTTTGAATCTTCTTCTTCTTCTTCTTGAGTGGGCGGTCAATTCTTATGCACATCAGCCTAGGGGCTTATTGAGATCCCGCCATAGAACTCTATTAATACATCTGGAACGCTCGGGCTGTGTTAAAAAAAAAACGAACTCTATCCCCACTCCAAGATGGTCACTCACGGCCGCTTATTGGATTTCAGCATAGTGCACCCTGTCGTTTACACGCTTTTGCGCCTCACCGCTTTTGTGCCTTCTCGCTTGAAGTTTGTTTCTACTTCAAAAATGAAAAAGTTTACGCTTAGTAACTTTTTCATTCTCACACTCATAGATCATGTGTTGTGCAGTTTCCTCCTGCAGGCCACATTTCCTGCATTTGGGATCTCTGTTGAAGATGCCCGTTCTCTGCATGGGTTTCCTAAGGTGGCCATGTCCTGTTATTAGAGCTACCACCTTCTTTACATTGCACCTGCTTAACGTAATATGCCTAGATGGACCAAGAAGTGAGAGTTTACTCATCTTCAAGCCTGGGATGTTCTTCCACCTCCTTCCATGATCTAGTCTTGCCCAACTAGTGATAACTTGCATAGCTTTGGATATGCCACAAAAAAGTTCTGGTCCTTATTTGCCAGCCTATCTGCACATTCATTTCCACCTATTCCAACATGCCACCTATTCATATTAGTGTGACCCTGTTGAGACCTGCCAGATATACTGTGGACGTCAAGCATTCCCAGACTAGCTTTGACATGAATTCATATGAGCACAGAGCTTTTAAAGCTGTCTGTGTATATACAGATTTCTTTGTTCATGTGTCCGAGTCTAAGATTTTCTCTCACACATCCCAATAGAGCTGTAACTTCTGTTTGGAATACTGTTGGGAGCTTCCTCTTGGCAGGAAGCCTTCCTGCCTTGGGATGCCTCCACAGATTTCTGCGCTTGTACTCCCCTTTGTTTTCAAGCCGTCTGTTTCCAGCTCATACACAGGGAGGGGTCTCCTTCTCCTAGCCATTCCTCACGGGTGTGTTTGAAGTCAAGGAACTGTTATAATTGTTATGTAAAATTATTAAAAAAATTTACATAAGGGAATGGTCAAAATACCTAGCGTTTTAAATGCTTGCTTTTTTTTAAACTGAAGATCTTTTGGATCATTTGCTTTGTTCAATTACCCCTCAAAGCATTTCCATTTTTTAGGTGAGAAGATAATACACCAAACTATGCTAATTTCAGAATGTGTACTGAACAGAACTTTGCCAGTGATCTGAGTAGAAAAACCACTGAACTCAGTGTTTTGCACAGTTCATTAATGTGCTCTGCCCAAAATGCTTGAAATAGCGCTATCAAATACTTGTTATGGAAGTGCTCAGAAAGCGAAAAAGATATTTTACCTTCGTTCATATGTATTTGCTATTAAAATATTTTCATCAACTGAAGGTGTTAAAGAAAACCACTCGGTGTACTCTACATGTTTTCGGCTATTTGTTGACAACGATGGAATTGCATAGTTTTGATTGGGTATACTTTTTGTAGTTTCTCCCAATTTGTCTTATGTGGATTTTTTCCTTGGAGGTACGTCAAAGGAAAAGTCTATAAAAACAATTTGCGTACTCTGGAGGACCTAAAAAGGAACATTATCACAGTTACCATAGTCATATTGGTACTAACAATGTTTCTTGTGCATGCATTATTTAGCAGAACAGCCATTTCATCCATATATGTTGCAAAAACTACAAAAGATTATAAACATTAGTAAGAACTGTACGTCTTGTACTTTGTGTAAAATTTCTAGCTTACTTGATGCTCGGGACTTGATGATCTCATTGCAAGATCAATTATTGGTAACAAAGCATTCATTTGTCACCAATAAGTTTTAAAATATTGTAATCAATTTAACTACAATCTTAGTAAATATTATCTTTAAATATAAATATTTAGGAACACATTGTCGCTTTTATCGGTACACTTTAGCTTCATCAATAATTAGTGATGTAGGAAATACCGAAACATTGATAACAAAACAGACAAATTTGTTCACAGTTTACCGTAAATGTTGCAATACTCCTTGATAAAATTATTTTACTTAGAAAGCGGTTAAAATAAAACACTTAAATACATTGTGTTATCAGTTAGGGTGTGTCATTGTTAACTTGATGCAATAAATGAATCATAGAAATTATCTCTGGTTATATCTACCTGAGCCGCAGTGATTGTTAATCAAACGACGTAGATCATCCGGATCTACAGTTTATGCGAACGTGAGTATTTGTTAATTCGTGCCGTGTGTTGAACTGTATTTATTTTTCGCAACAAATGGAGTTTCCTTTTTTTTATCCTTAAAATATAATTTATGGTGTAGAATAATACTTCAGAACTTGTCAGAAAAAATTCAAACTCACTAGATCGTTTTCTGTATTTTGTTTATTAAAAAATTTGTTGTATTTTTTTAGAAGAAATTTAATTCAATTTTAATAACTTATTATAGTTTTAATAGTGTGTTTTAAATATGTATATACAATAATGATAACTTTTTTCTTTTACAATAATTGACACATTTTAAAACTAATTAATAAATATCCTAAGGGAAACATTAGTTGCCTAAATTACATGGCCAATTGTTTAAGAAAATGTATTGTTATTTTTAATTTAAAATTATATAAAAATAATTGTAAACGTGTATAGTTCATTTCACCTCAGCGTGAGGCAAATATAAATGACCGTAAT
>JAGFPH010014497.1:11870-23461 GCA_018207615.1 Philaenus spumarius | reverse complement strand
AACCCTTATATTTATGACCTAACATACAATTTTTATTTTATATTTTTTGTAATAATATTTCTAACACATTGAACCATCTGTCCGACAATAATATTGGGGATTTTCGAAAAAAAAAACGAAAAACATTAGAATATTAGAATATATTAAAAGTAGCATACATTAAGTAGTTCTACATATCAAAAATGCAATATTATATGGATATTTGAAAACAAATTATTATGTAGAAACTGACAAAATGTATCTATATATAATGAATACATATTTAGTAGCATTATACAGTATTTACAAATCAATTTATTGGCGTTACATTAATGTAAGCTTATAATTATCAAGTACAATATTAAACAAATAAAAGAGCACTGTGGCGACAAAATCACACTGATTTAAATAAAAACCCCGAACCACAAAACAAGGAACAAACACAATAACTAAACAACTAAATTGTAAGTTATGTTTAATACGTTACCCTTATGTACATTTCGATGACATGGTCATCATCCTCAGAGGGTTTTAACACTACAATTTAGTTGTTTAGTTATTGTTTTTGTTCCTTGTTTTGTGGTTCGGGGTTTTTTTTAAAATAAGTACAATATTGTTATAAACACATTGTAAACATTTATACAAAGGGTGGTATAGCTGACTACTTCGTTATTAAATTAAATAATATAAACTCAATATCCTCAATATTAAGCACCATTTAATGTTTATAAAACCAAACTTGCAATCAATTCAAATCGTATGCCAAAGTTACCTTGTACATACCATAGGCCAGGTATATTATGTGTCTTTGTACTTTGTTCCAAAAACATCTTCTCTCTCAATATTTGAAAGCGTTTTAGTATGCTTGTAAAATTCCGTTATTAGCGAATTTCCATAGGAAAAATGAGCTATTGCAGTGACCCTTAGGTAAGAGTTAAGGTCGGGAGTAGCAAATGAGCACCGATCATGGTCCCCAGAACACGTTTTGGGGTGTCATTAAAATTCATATATGTATATAGCGGCCGCACTTTAAGTCCGATTTGGTCCAAATTTGGTACACATCAAAAAATTTTAACAACTGGAAGCACGTTTTTTGACCGGAAGTAAATTTTTTTTAGATTTTCCATTTTTTTAGACGAGAACTAATTTTTTAGACTGGTTTCTAAAGATATAAACTTAGGATATTATTTTGCACATTTTGTTTTTTACGCGATCTTATAGCTCGCTTAGTTCCCCCAAAATCGATCAAAACGTAAAATACCATAAAAGTACCCGGTTCAAAGCCACATGGTGGATTTTATCTTCTCATCCGAGGCCAATGGACGAGTTTTTATGCTGCGAGTGTAACGAAGGAGCGCGTGAGTAGAACTGGAGGCTTAGTAGCAATCAAATTCCACTAATATATTTCGTACACACAAGCAGCTATTCAGCGCCGTCGTGAGTAGACCTATTTCCCATATTGTTGGTTGAGACCCTAAAACATAGGCCTATAAACTTAATTTTAGAAATTTGCTGAACTCACGTCAGCGGTTCAGCTGCTGGTCGTATTATTTTGTTATTTTTCTATTCGAATTTCGAATTAAATGAATACAGCTCGTGTTTTAACCTCAGAAAATTAGTAGTTTATCAAAGTTAGCTTTTCAAGCATCGGGTTTATGCTCTAATAATTTAGCAAAATATATTATTTTTTGTGTCGTTATTTTAGGGATTCCAATTTAGGCAAAAACCCATAAATATTTATTGATTTTTATGGTTGATTGAACATTGCAATGATGTAAGCATATAAGAGGATGGTGCGATAAAACATTTTGAGTTTTTTCTCAAAAGATTAAAGTTTAGTTTTTTTTATTTTAGTAGTATTATGAAGATCGTGATGTAGAGTTTTTAATAAAATTAAAAAATATTCCACAAAAATAAAAATTTTCAGCAGAAAATTACTTACAGACTTTTTATAATTTTAAAGAACTATTTATTTAATGCATATGACAAATTTCGCAAACGAGTTTGTTATGCCCTTCTAAATGTTATAAATAACATTTTAATCAATTTTCAGCTTTAGCACTATATAACTAAATGAGAAAAATGCGTTTGAATTGAACTGCGCCTCCCGTTTACAATTTATAGATTTATTTAAAAATTTCACTTTTTTGTCGGACTGATTATTTGCCCCATTTTTTTTGTCGGACAATCGAATCACTAATCACAAAATAAGACACTTTACATACCCTATTTTTGTCCGACAAAAGGTCATAAATATAAGGGTTGCATAAAACCCTTAACTTTAAGGCGTCCGACAACAAGTATGCCCCGACAATTTTGTCGGACAAGGTTACCACTTAGTTATATATATATTTTATAAACGATTCTGAAAAAATCAGCAGTTAGGTACTAAATTTTTTTACGCCATAACTTTGCCGTGTTCGGGGTGTTGGACGCGCAGAAATGACCAATCATATTTGTCCGACAAAATGTTTTTCGTTTTCTACATAAAACAAACTTTCGATTAAAAGAAAGATTATTGTTTAGGTTATAAATTTTTTTACCGCATCAAATCAATGACTTTGCCGGGTTCTCAAAGGAAATCGCCCCGCTACCGAGAATTGTTGCAAATAAAAATGTTGTCCGACTCGACTTAAATAAGAGATATACGAAGTCTCAAGAGTTAGGTAATCATACAATTTTAAAGGCCTGGGCCCCAGGACTATTAGGTAAAATGTACTCACAGCTGTGATATGCACCTCAAACACCTACCTGTGCATATGCACCTCCCTGATTGTTAATTTTCGTTCGGGAGTTATGAGCAACAAACTAGCGGAAAACGTAATTTCCGCAAAGACCGTCATATATGTAGGCCTAAATGGGAAGCATCGTATGTAGGCCTAAATGATAAACGTAGAACGATGTGGACCAAACTTACTATGAGGTCTTGGACCAGAGAACTCGGATCTCAAATCGTTTTTTTGAATTACGTGTAATGGTAAGACAGTATACACACGGAGCTATTTAAAAGAAACAGATTTTTCACGCAAATCACTAACCAATTCAAGTTGATTCACAGCTAAGTGTACCCTTCAGACGGTGCTACTAGTTACTAACCAGTTAGTAACGCGTTAGTGATAAGTTCCAAGTGAATCCATTTCAAGTATAGTTGCTTCACAATATTTCTCATCCACCGAAAGTGTAATACCGATTTTCGTGCACATTATTAGTTCCCTCTTGAATAATGAACGAACCTAAACTTAACGTAAAGTTGGTCGAATAAGTAGTATGCTTGCATACTGCAGGAGAAATCACTTGCACCAAATTTAAATAACTATCTTTGGACATGCGATAAAAGCATAGGAATTTAGCGTGTGAAAGATTCAATGCTCATGCAGCAACGAATAGTCGGCAGTGGACATTTCTTTCGAGGTATGGATGAACCCAAAATCATCTTTGTTTTCTGTTTCTTCTGTAATACCCGACCATAAACATTTAATATCTTGACTTTTTGGGGTTTTTGGGAGTCCTAATTCTCAAGCAAATCAAAATAAAGATTGACGTCTTACGAAAATGTACAGATATCAAAATAAAAAACTTTGAATCATAGTGGCTCGCTACTTCCTAAGAAATTATTTGTTTTATAACACAGACAACACGCCATTAAATAAATATGAACTGGAACAGTTCGTGAAACTGAACAAATAATCCGGATATACGTTTCGTAAGATTTGATTTCCCCTCTCCGGTACTAGGTAAGCTTGTTTGTTTGGTAACAGTTTAAGACCTGGTTTATTACGATTCGCAGAACCTCTACTAAATTCGTATCGATAAAATTAATGGCTCCTCCAAAATAATTAGATGAATCGAATCTTAAAATTAATGGAAACGCTGAACAGAGTTGCCCCACGTTTTACACGGGCGATTCGTATGACACAGTACAAACTGTGAGGAGCGGGAAATTCAATACCAGGCAGAAAAAACAAATGTGACCATAGACAACAAATTGTGACTTTTTGGGAACTTTAGTGACCTTTTATCCGATTCGTGACGTTTTGCGGACTTTTGGGGACTGGTAGACACAGTGGTAATGGTAGTGTATGTGATTTATCACTGAAATCACTATCAATATTCTTGTTGTTGCAAAATGAAGACGATGAAGGTACTGATTCCATGATCTCAAAGAATGGACTACTGGTTTGGATAACTTTTGAGTCGCTTTCGTGTTTGTATCAGAGTCACTAATGCGTTAGTAACACATGTTTGAATCAATCACAAATCCGTTTAGTTTCGTTTCAGTAGCTCCGTGTGTAGAAGGTAGCTCATAAAGCTCAATTTTTATCCGAAAATCCTTTGAATCGTTTATCCATATCTGCGCGCGAAGCCAATTGTACCTGCTAGTTATACATAAACTAAATCCCACAGTTGAAGCAAAATACTAAGCCTATTATAAGGTAAATTATGCTATACTTTTATGATAGCCTTCCACCATAACAATGTAAAGTAGCTTTGTCCTCTGCAATTTGTAAACTTCCTTACATCACAAAAACTGTAAAACCTAAAAAGATAAAATCTGACGGAAAGGGTCAACGAATATATTTTTGTGTTGATTTATTGAATAGTTTTATTAAAAACTAGGCGAAACCCCTGCGTGCTTCACACGCCAACACTGTTGGAACCTTCTTACAGAAAAAATAATCATGTTGTTTTCTTTATACGAAAGGTGTATGATTAATAATAACCTCAAAGCTAAGATGGTAAATAATGTTAAATGTTCAAATCAAATTATTTCGTATATTTTATAACAGCAGTTATAATAAAGGTTAAAAGAACCAGCAAGGCACAGGTCTACTCTTTAATAAAAACTTAACCTAAAAGTTAGAAATACAGATAATTGCTTCAAAGTTTGAAATCAGCTGTTAATGGAAATATTAAAGCAAACGGCTTTTTTTATCTGTTATTTTATTCAATTGGTTGCTATGATAACACATGTAAATACATGTGTTGGTTCATCAGTCTAGGCCTCACCTAAGAATTTTTTCCGACTAAATTTGCAAATATAAATAAAAATATTTTTATTAAAATTAATTCTAGCCTATGTCTCAGGTATAGTGTAGCTTTTTATTAGTAAAACTATTTTTTCAATCGGTTCGGTAGTTCCAGAAATCCCCCCCCTCCTACATACAAACAAAAAATTTTTACCTCTTTATAATATTAGGATAAATTATTGAATCATTATTGCCTTATCTGTATAACCTAGGCGTATAAAATAGATATAATTTTGAAGTCACGTGTCAAACAACACCAATTCAAACATATAACAGCTGATTTCGTCCATCAGTTACTCGAAATTATACAACTACGTGAACCAATTTAAGGTTATTTTTATAATAAATAATTACACTTTTTCGAACTTTCACAAACTTTTTAACGAGCAATGCCGACGTGGGTTTCGCCAGCTACAAGAGTACAAAAAAATTGTTCTAATTTATTACAAGTGGGCAGAGGTGGAAAAATCCATTTTGCAAAGTCGCTCTCTGTCATTGATCTGGTCTACAATTTTCATAGTTCATTACCCTTAGAATCAGCCTGTAATAATGGTTTTGCGATTAAAAATAGTGTTAAGTGGGAAATGAGGGCTAAAACGTAAGCTAATTGTTTGTTTAGCTTTATACTTGAATATTATTAAAAATCCATCTTTCACATGGTTAATCATAAAAATTTGTTAATGATATATGTTGTTAATATACACTCAACAGTAGATGTTAAAAAACAAATCAATTTATAGATGAGGTTAGACATGAAAATTGCCTCAAAATTAGGTTTTTGGCGGAATTTGGATTTAGAGATACGTACAAAACGATCTTCGCCTTCCTATGATCTGACTCCATTTTTTCTTGAAGTTATGGCCCTAAAAAAAGTACTGTAAACGGGTCACAACCCTTTTCCACCCTATTCGGTCACAGTGCATTTCTAAACCAACCAGTATCGTGCTCTAAGGTTGATAAGCAAAGGTACAGGTAAATGCATCAATAGGATTCTGTTTGAACTGGATAAGTGGATTCGGAATCTCGTATGTAATAATGTGGTCTTGTGTTTTCTCAGTTGTTACTGACATGTTAGACCGGGATGTCAGTGTTACAGATTCCTTATTCGGATTTAGTGAACGTGTTTTCGGAGAAGTAATGTTAAACGGTATTTGGAAGAACACAATCGTGTTTAAAGAGAAAACAATTATTTTTTTTTACAATTCTCCTGATGTTCATTTCAGAGTGATATATTTATGTACAGATATCGGCGTGAAACCTGGCACTTGGCCTCGCCCTGGCGCGATGGGCCGGGGGTGTGGGGAAAGGGCTAAGTGGAGAAAAAAAACATTTTCCCACTCCACTTTCTAATGTTACTCATCCTTCAAACGAACTAGTGGATGTTTACCTCACTCTTAACACGTTCACTGCTAAGCAAATTTCTTATTTCCTATGCTAAGAGCTGACATTTTATTTTTTATATTTATAGCCTAAATGAGTAGAAATTACTTTATTTTTTATTTTTGAAGCTTTCTACGTAATAATTACTAATATTTTAAAGCGTCCGTAGCACATAGGCTTAAAACTGGCGTGTGAAGCACGCAATGCATTGTGTATTGAAAATTCTCCCAATACGGGGGTTGGCGTGCGAAGCACGCAATGTACTGTGCATAGAAAATTCTCTCAATACGGAGTTGGCATGCGAAGCACGCAATGCACTGTGTATTGAAAATTCTCCCAATACGGGGGTTGGCGTGCAATGCACTGTGCGTCGGCCGCTTTTCATAGTGTTCAGTGTCAAGCTCACATGTGCGTCCTTAGCAGTCAACGTGTTAAACAGAGAGTATAGGGTACTGATTTTTTTAGGTCAGGTTAGTATCTGTAGTCATTATTATGTTGATTATGAACGGTTTCCTTGGGTTTATAAAATGTTGTATTAATGTCATTTCATTAAAAATTGGTCCTAAGTTACAATTCTTATTTTTTGGAAAAATTACTAGTTTTTACAGAGCCATAACTCAGGAACTACTTACTGAGGCTACCGAGCTCTAATCTCAAACTATAGCAAATTTCATCTTGTTTCAAATAGATATGAGTATTTTTTCGTCAAGAAACTCCTTCGGTGATTTTTGGGGGAACGACTGAAACAAGTACAAAAATGTTCTGGTTTTTCGGCTGTTCCTTAGCTAATACAACATTTTCAGGGCTGCAAATCTGAATTCGCACGAAAAAATACTTTGAAATCATGTCAAACTATATCGGTTGGTAGTATACGTTGTTTTGCTGTAAGTTATGTCTAGTGTTGGTGTTTACAATTTAATATAAAGTTTAGTGTTTGTGTTTATAATTTAAGGTTATGTTTAATGTTGGTGTTTATAATTTAAGGTTATGTTTACAACTTCTAAGTTATGTTTAGTGTAGGTGTTTACAATTTAAGATAAAGTTTAGTGTTTGTGTTTATAATTTAAGGTTATGTTTAATGTTGGTGTTTATAATTTAAGGTTATGTTTGCAACTTCTAAGTTATGTTTAGTGTTGGATACAGATATAGTATTGATAGTAATTCAGATTTATAACAGCTGATTAGCTTGAACAATTGTAGGTTAGTTCTATCCTAGATTAAAATTTAATTTTATGTTTACTAATTCGATCAAAACGAATGCGCAAACCCGTTGAGCGCGACCATCCAGGAAACAACACATTCACGCACTAAGTACAAAAGCACTCTAATAATATATAATTATAACAATCTGTACACGTAATTAGAAACGGAAATACTCTTTCTACTTCTAGAAATAAACTGGAATGTTATTGATCGTGAAAGCAATCCTTTTAATTAATTGGTTCAAAACTATTAATCGAACTTACAAATAATATTAACGAACTACTGCCACCCTATGTCTACTCCTTATTCTATGCAACTAAATATTGAACTGAAATCATGAATTCCCAGATCCCGATGTAGATGTTTTTGTATATAGCTTCGGATATTTTTGAAAAGATCACCTGGGACGAGGCTAGTACCCCATTTCAAGAAAATAAACAAGCTGTAAATTGCCAGAATTGCTTATGTAATTTAAAGAGCATTTTAACCCCATCAGGTTTCATAACTAATGCGCCAGACTTTATGGTTTGTTCGAAGTATCCTGAAGTAATAATGCACAGAGAAATTCAGCAGTTAAACAGTTAAAGGGTCATTGGGTCTACTTACGACTCTGTGAATTAAAAGGGGCGGTAGTTCATAAAATATAAATAGCAAAATTGTATTTCAGGCTTTTTACAGCAACAAATGCACTTCTTAGGCCATCTGCACTTGAACTCACCTAACCGTAACAACCCAAACTATAATTCGATTCAAGACGCCACCCAAACTTTCCGATGACGGAATTGTACCGTGTGAGTTGTGAGTGGTCATGCTAGTCCTTCGAGTCTGTCCTTGTGTACAAGTTGATGATGTTACGCGGGAAACATACAACAAATTAATGTAATTACTTAACCTTTCTGTTTTGTTGTAGCCGAAAACTAAACGCGACTGTAACGAATAGAAGGCTGTTGGCAAAGCGGAACGGTTTGATTAGTAGTAGGCTAGGCTAGAATTAAATCTAACCTAGACCTCGATGAGGACGGAACGATGGTATGTGTCAAGGTTCGAACAAAATTCATTACCAACTAAATTTACAGGTGAGACGATGACAAGTTAACATCGAAGCTAATGAAGTGGAATTTATGAAACAGCAAGAAATAGTGTTAAACTTCAACACGTTGTAATCTTTCACCTCAAAATACAAAATTTTGTAGGTTTTTGTTGTTGTTGAAGTTTTTTTTCTTAGGGGCGATAACCTTTAAATCGCCTGATGCAAATGTAGTGCAATATCTACAAAATTAAAGGCAAACAACCTGATAAACGACAACGTTACAGGAAAAGAATCTGATAAACGACAACGTTACAGGAAAAGAATCTGATAAACACTAACGTTACAACAAAGAACCTAATACACACCAAAATTACAGGAAAATAACCAGATAAAGGACAAAATTACATGGAAAGAACCAGATAAACGACAAAATTAAAGGAAAGAACCTAATAAACACCAAAATTACAGGAAAATAACCAGATAAACGACAACGTTACAGAAAAAGAATCTGATAAATACCAACGTTACAGAGAAAGAACCTAACAAACACCAAAATTACAGGAACATAACCAGATAAACGACAACATTACACGGCTAAAGAACCTGATAAATGTCAACGTTACAGGGAAATAATCTGATAAGCACCAACGTTAATTAAGTGAAAAACCTAATAAACGTCAAAATTACAGGGAAATAACCTAATAAACGACAACGTTACAGGGAAAGAATCTGATAAACACCAATGTAAGAGAGAAAGAACATAAGAAACACAAAAATTGCAGGGAAATGACCTGATAAACGACAACGTTACAGGGAAAGAACCTAATAAACACCAAAATTACAGGGAAAGAACCAGGTAAACGAAAAAATTGCAGGGAAATAATTTGATAAACGCCAGCGTTATAGGGAAGAGACATAATAATTAATTGTGTTTAAAGCAAAGGTTGGTTGGGGCACTGGTTAGCAGCCAAATATTGTTTACACGTTTGTTGTTTATATTGTGCAGCGGTTTTTTTATAATTAATTGTTAATATAATAATATTATTATAATCATTTTTTAATGATACTGTGTGGCCTATGTTTTGTTGTTCAAATATCTAATGATAAAACTTATGCAGATGATTTTTAAACAAACAAACTAATAGGCCCAATTTAAAAAAAAAAGAAAAAGAAGTTTTTCGGATCAGTGATGGGAATAGACAATTACGTCTTCAAGTCACGATACCGACGCACCTTGTAAGTATACACACAAATGTTTAAATGTTTCGAATTAATTAATGGAACTCAGAGGAAAGTGTAAGTAAATATATGAATAAAATGTAAAATCATGATGAAGAAAATTTGTATTTAAGTGGTTCAATTGTAGTATTTTCAGTAAAACATAGGTATATAAACAATGAACATGAGGCAAATTTTAGAGATTCGATCTATTCGTAAATATCTACCTGTAAATACTGAACGTGTAACTAAAGAGATTGATGTTTGTAAAAACGCTTTTATCTCAATTTATAGGATAGGCAGAGGTAAATTAGATTGCCTATTGTCGAAAATGGCAAATAAATGGACAATAAAGCTACATCTCCTAATTTAAGAGGATAACATTTAAATCGTCCCCACAGAATGAGTGAGGATACTTTGAGATCAATTAAAAATCATATACAGTCGTTTAAAGGCAGTGGCAGCCATTACATTTACTTATCAGAAGACGCAAACATTTCACAAGTGTTTACTATAAAAATAAGATTATTCCTGTCTACAACTTAGATACGAGTCTTTAATATCGCATTCAGAAACCCATAATCTGATTCGTGTATCTTTTGTTACCAAAATGTAGCTAAAAAAATAAAATTTTACTAAATATTAAAGAGAAAAATAAGGAAACAAAAACAATCTTCAACAAGAAGATTTATGAAAGCTGGTTTAGATTGTAATCACCATAGCAATAAAACTAAAACTACCTAATTTGACAGCTCATTTAAACTTTAATCGCCATAGCAATAAAACTAAAAATACTAATTTGACAGCTCATTTAAGACTGTAATCACCATAGCAATAAAAATAAAAATATATTATTAGCTTATGACAGACAATTATACTTTAATCAATATAGCAATAAAACTAAAAAATACCTAATTTGATTGCTGATTTGGACTAAAATCACCATAACAATAAAACTAAAAATATATTATTAGGTTATGACAGCTAATTAGACTGTAATCACCATAGCAATAAAACTAAAAATAAATAATTAGCTTATTACAGCCAATTATACTATAGCAACAAAAGTAAAAATATACTATTTAATTATGACAGCTGATTTATACTGTAATCACCATATCACTAAAACTAAAAATATATATTGGTAGCTTATGACAACCAATTACACTGTATTCACCACAGCAATAAAACAACAAATAGCTTATGACAGGCAATTAGACTACTTATGACATAGCAATACAAATAAAAATCTGTTATTAATTTATGTCAGCTGATTTAGCCTATAATCACCATAGCAATAAAACTAAAAATATATTATTAGCTTATGACAGCTGATTTAGTCTGTAATCACTATAGCATTAAAACTAATAATATATTTTTAAGTTATGACAGCTGATTTAGACTGTAATAAAATTAGCAATAAAATTTAAAAAAACTGTGATTAGCTTATGACAGCTAATTAGACTGTAATCAACACAGCAAAAAACTAAAATTATTTAATTAGCTTGTTACAACTAATTTAGACTGTAATAACCTTAGCAATAAAACTAAATATATATAATTCGCTTATGACAGCTGATTTAGTATGTAATCACCATAGCAATAAAATGAAAAATATATTACAACTTACTTATATGTAGGCCTATTTACTTTCCATTTTGAGCTTTACATTTGCCCGCTACGTCATCTCGAGTAAAAGGAGCTGAAAATCTGAAATTTGGCTTTCTTAAAAGTTACAACTAAACTCTACAATA
>JAGFPH010014496.1:5563-23465 GCA_018207615.1 Philaenus spumarius | reverse complement strand
CGATTTTGATAAAATTTGGCTTATTTGTAGCCTTTGATGTGCCCTACAATATACCAAAACCCGCATCTTCCTAAAAATTCTCGTTTAGCTAATAATAATAATAATAACTGATTTTTAAGGGTTTTTTGGCCATAAAGCGGGTTGTTTTTCAAAATTTTTCAAAACTTTTTTACGTGCATCTATTAAGACCTAATTGACGTGTTTGGTGCAAATTTGTTCGAAATCGATTGAATAGTTTTCTCTCTAGATAATAATAATATGTATTAGTTAATCGCCTACTTTAATAAAAGTATACAAAGCTAGAGAGAAAACTATTCGATCGATTTCAACCAAATTTGCACCAGACATGTCCAGTAGGCCTGTATAGATGCACGAAAAAAGGTTTTGACATTTTTTGAAAAAAACCCCTAAAAAAATCAGTTATTATTTTTTTATAAAAAAAAGCTCTAACGATTTTGATAAAATTTGGCTTATTTGTAGCCTTTAATGTGCCCTACAATATGCAAAAAACCGCATCTTTCTAAAAATTCTCGTCTCCAACTTTAATAAAAAAACTCTCCTACCCCACCCCAATAAGTCACAGTGAATCTGTTTAGGAATTTAAATGTATTTGTGAGAAAGTATGTGCCAGTTCCTGGTACCGTTTATTTCTCAAAAGTTCAGATTTTCTTTAGATTTCCACTGAAGTACATAATTACCTATAGATGCAATATTTGTTCAGAATTTCAATTGCAGTACTTTCAGAAATAGAGTACGGTATGGAGTTTTTTTAGCAACATATATCTTGAAAGTATATTAGAATTGTTTTGGAAAATTCATTGCTATCAAGTTAGAAAGTGAGTGTTAGTTCTGTAAATAAACTAAATAAATTACGCTTCTTCTTAATGTGAGTCAAGAGTTGCGTGTTGAAATAAGTTTTCCAGAGGAGTTAGAAACGTTCTAATGATTAACTTGTTTGAAGAATGCAAAGTGTGTGTGTGGGATAGAATGTTAATTGTTGCAAAAGGTAGGTGCAACATACAGTCAACAGGCTTGACAAGGTTGGACCCATTAGTTCATCACTGGACTTGGAATATTGACTCTGTAACTAGCGATCCAATACAAGTCAGTGAATTTCCACAGGAAAGATGAGATATTGCAGATATTTACTCGGTAACTAGCGATCCAATACAAGTTAGTCAATTTCTATAGGAAAGATGAGCTATTGCAGTGACCCTTGTGGTAAGACCTAAGGTCAGGAGTAGTAAATCATGGTCTCCAGAATATGTATTGGGGTGTCATTAAAATAGTAATGTACTCTTAACGGCCGCATTTTAAGTCCGATTTGGTCTAAATTTGGTGCACACGTTGGTTGTCTACGTCGCTCGGACGAGTTCGTTAGCCGAAGAAATCCAACAACAGGAAGCACTTTTTTTTTGACAGAAAGTAACTATTTTTAATTTCTCCCCTTATACGATAGTATATGGAGAAAGTATTGTATTCGTCAAAATTTTCGAGTTTGAGTTTTTGGTGGAAATATCCGTTTTGGGTCCCCCTGAACCTAAAAAAGTGGTTTTCGGAGTGATGTGTGTGTATGTGAATGTTATCAGACCTAGAGCCTAAACCAGTAGTCCGATTTTGATGAAATATTTGGTATGGATGTACTAATCCACGGTATCTCCAGGCGTTTTTTTCATTTTTGTGAATTTTTTATTTTTACGGGTAATTTCCCCATAAAAACCCTTAAAATAACGGAAAAACCAACTTTTCTCAAAAACGGCTCGAACGATTTTGATTAAAATTTTAATCATTTTAACCGTTTTTGAGAAAAGTTGGTTTTTCCGTTATTTTATGGATTTTTATGGGAAAATTACTCTTAATAATTTATTAAGTTCCTATAATGAGGGAGAAAGTATGTGTCAGTTTCCTGATACCGTTTATTTTCGTATGAGAATGAAACTTTAGAGTTTCATCTAAAGAAATAAATGTAGGCTACTATTCGGAACAGTTTGGTTTTACACGGCCTTCTAGCTCGCATGGTTCTACCAAAATCGATTATAACGTAAAATACCATAAAAGTACCCTTTTCAAATCCATAACCCGAGGGCGCAAGGTCGAGGTGCAATCTCGCAAAGCAAAAAAAATGGACTTATATATTGGTATAGGTCGTGCCACCTTAACTTGAGGCAGCCCAAACTGACCTGCAGGTTTTTTTGCCACCCGTCCGCAACCGACCCTTTTACAATCCTATTAGCTACGCTTCCTTGACCGCCCTAGTTCAATATTAGAATAAAACTAATTATAATGTGATATACTGATTCACGAGTTCATATTAAAGAACAACGATGTAACGAAAATTTCTGTTTCTGTCCCATTACAATCGGACATCTTTTACGGTTTTAATAAAATAATGAACTGTAAACAAAATAAACCTAAAATTTGAAACTTCCTCTCACAGTTCGGAGCAAAGCTCGTTTTGAAGGCTTGAGACTGTCAAAGGACGCATTAAAAGTTTTTTTGTTTGTTTTTATTCATGTTATAGACAATCCTATTTTTGTAAGATCGCGTCGCATTTCTTCATTCTTGTCTGATGCCCTGCTCCTCTTGGCAGTTTTTTCCCCCGGCGTTGTAAGCACTTTTACTTTATCACTATCACATATATTATTTTCTCAAGGCCATTTTTTTTGTCGGTACGCCATAACTTCCTTAATACATCATCAAATTACATGAATGGCGCATCATTTTAAAGCTTTTCTTAACCGCTACACCGGAAAAATATACAAAATACAATTATACGAAAAAATAAAAAAAAAAGAAGAAATTAAGAATCCGAAAATAACAGTGATGTAAGATCAAGTAAGTTAGTGGGATATTTTCCTGGCGTTGGCAACACTGATGATAACAATACCCATAAAGAGCTGCCGTTACGCCACTACATTGCTATTTTTAATTAATTGTAAGCGTGTTTATAAATAGCATTGTGGATACACCTATTTGTTGTTGTTTACCTTCCGCAAGTTGATAAGTTTAAAATATATATAAAATAACAATAACAATAACAAAATGATTTCTCTTTAACATGGATTTAAATTAATAAAACACTGTCGCACGGGTCAGCTAGTACTATAGTATAGAGAAAGTATAGTGATCACAAAAAAAATCGATGTTGAGATTTTTGTGGAAATATTCGTTTCAGGACCCTCTGAGTCCAAAAAAGTGGTTTTTACAAAATGTCTATCTGTATGTATGTCTGTCTGTATACAATGCTAGAGAGAAAACTATTCGATCGATTTCAAACAAATTTGCACCAGTCATGCCATTTAGACCTGTATAGATGCACGAAAACAGATGTTGAACAATTTTGAAAAACAACCCTCTTTTTGTAAAAAAAAAACCACAAAAATCAGTTATATTTTATAAAAAAAAAAAACGGCTCTAACGATTTTGATAAAATTTGGCTTATTTGTAGCCCTTAATGTACCCTACTATATGAAAAAAACAGCATCATTCTAAAAATTCTCGTTTAGCTAATAATAATAACTGATTTTTGGGGTATTTTGGCCGAAAGGGGGATGGTTTTTCAAAATGTTCAAACCCTTTGTTCGTGCATCTATACAGGCTTAAATTGACGTGTTTGGTGCAAATTTGTTCGAAATCGATCGAATAGTTTTCTCTCTAGCTAATAATAATAATATTTATTAGTTAAGGGTCTGCTCCAGTAAACGAGAAAGCTACCGGAAACGAAAGCGCTTCTCTCTATATCCCTATCTAAACAGTGCAATTTCTTGCAGCTGAACGCTTTGACATTGCCTCATTTCAAACCATTTTATAAGTCTATCTTTTGCAAAAAAAAACTGACTACTCTTTATAAAATTTCGGATCCGGCTTGCAAATTATTTTTCATTATTAATTTTTTATTGTGTTAGGAAAAAAATTGAAACTTTGTTCTTATAAAATGTCAATTACATATCAAATTAAAAGCATTAAAAAAACTAAATTGCAAGATGGATGCGTATTGTGACTGTGCTTAAAATGAGACCTTGCAAACAATTGTATGATAAAAAATAAACGAAATAAATGGTTTGAAATTTAACATTGCTCTTATGGGATAAAAACCCAAGATGGCCGCCACTACAGCAGACCCTTAATCTCACCTCTCCTACCCCTGCTACAATTATGAAGTCACATTGAATCTGTTTAATAATTTAAATATGTTTGTGAGAAAGTGTGTGCCAGTTCCTGGTACCGTTTATTATTTAAAAAAAAGAGAACTTTATTACTGACCACTTGTCAGCTAACAAATTCTACTAATATAATATTTCATACACAAAGACGGCCTTCGTGAGTAGATAAATTTCCCAAATTGTTGGTTGTAGCCCTAAGCCTATAGTTTTAATTTTGGAAATTCGCTAAACTAACGTCAACGGTTCAGCTGCACGGTCGAATTATTGTTATTTGTGGGCGGGTATCTGCTAGTGTAAAATATTGTGCCAACTGTGAACTCAATATCATGCCGCTACGCACGCTGGTTTCCCTAATTCAGAAACATCATGTACATGCAGAGATCGCATTCATTATACTGGACAATCACTTTTATTAGTTGTTTTTCATCGCCTCGTTATACTTCGCACGCTGATGGTTGCAGCCGTCTCATGCTATGACTAGACCTAATTATAGCTTAATTAGACAACACATTACACGCATCAAACGGAATGAAAGCGAGCGTGTGTGTGTTTTCGACAAGTGAAAGTGGTCAGGTCGCTAACCCGGTATTCTGGACTTCGTTAACGCAATCTGTACACTCCATCTTTGAATACTGTACATCGCATGCATCTTCGTTTTGGTGTGTAAGCATGATTCCAAGTTGTCTTAAGGGGCTCCGGAGCGCCCTATCTCGGCAATGTTAAAAATACAATATTTAAGGAACATTTTCTCAGAAACTGCTGGATCAAAATTAGTAAAATTTTATCAGTGTGTTAGTACTACCTAAATACAACATTTAACGTGAGGGTTTTGCAATACAAGCATTTGAATACATTTTGTCATTATTTTTATAAATTAATAGAATTTTGACCAGTTTTTATCGTATTTCTCAGTCATAACTTAGAAATTAGCACTTATATTACAAAATTCTCTCGTTAAAACCTGTAGTATACTCCATTAAACAACCCCTGAAAATTTCAGATCAATATGTTTGATAGATTTTGATAAAATGTTCCTTTTGTGAATAAAATATATGATTTCCGGAAAACTCGTTTAAAGCTTTACTTACATCTATATAATAAAAATGAATTGCTGTTTCTTTGAAATCGCATCAATTGAGAACGGCTGGACCAATTTGGCAATTTTTTGTTTTAAAATGTACGTAATAGTCCGAACTAGGTTTTTATATAAAGAAAAATTTGAAAAGTTTCCCGAAAAAGTTTCAAATTTGGAAAAAAACTAAACAGCCTCTTTTGTATGGACTCAAGACCATAGCGCTCAAAAACAGCTGTTCGTATAAAATGCTTAGTAACACATGTCTGTTTACATTCATTACCATAGCAACTTTAGCAAATTTATAATCAGTTTATTATTCTTCAAAACCAATAGCTTTTTAGATTAGATTGACAAATTAAAAGCAAACACAAACAAAAATCAATAAAACATGCTTAGGCCTACTATATTATAATTCAATTTAAACATCGGTTGTTACGTAGGCTATATTATTATAAATAAAACAACTATTATGGATCAAAAAATGAACATAATTTTAGGTTAGGCCTACAATGAACCAAAACGCTTTTATTTACAACCAATTTCTCTAATTTAGAATCGGGTTATTATTCTTCAAAAACCAAAACAGCTTTTTTAGGTTAGATTGACAAACAACACAAACAAAAATCAACGAAAAATGCTTACTGTATTATAATTTAATTCAAACATCGGTTGTTACATATCTATTTACTTACATATATGCTGTTTAAAATATTGTTTATATAAATTTTTTATATAAATTGTTGACATAAACACTATTTGCAATTCAATAACTTAAGTCAAAAGAATGAAATTTGATAACTACCTTTAAAATTAAATAAAGCAATAGCGAAGCATTGCCGGGTCCACTAGTATTTAATACATACCAACCCCATATTCAGGGTTGTCATCATCTGAATATCAACAAAGACTGTATATCAGGTTTGGCACTACAGAAAAAACTAAATATCCCTACCAAAATGAAAATATCCACCATAGGCGGCAATTTTAATTATTTTCAAATTGGATAAATTATATAAAATTATTAAGAATATGATACAAAATTTGTCTTATTCTCATGTGACATACGAACCAAAAAACGTATTTTTATCCAATTAGAGTTGAGATATAATAATAAATTTAGGCTTGTTTTAAAGTTAAATAAAAGGGCAATAACAAGCAATAAAAAACAAAAAATGAAAAAAAAATTTTTGTAGGTGCTCCGGAGCCCCTTAATAAACTGCAAAAGAAACGTCAGAAACAAAGCCGCTGTTGGGAAAGTCGTGAACCAAAACTTTCTTGTGCTTTTCTTAACACAAACACAAAACGTAGGGCCTATAAAAACATTGTGAGTGCGTTCGTGGGACCCCCGGCCCCGCCAGGAACGATCATCACTAATATATTTTCGAATGTGCCATAAATGTGCACAAAACATAAATTATGTGCGTATTTTGCCGTTAAGGCAGGTAAAATAAATTAAACATACACACAATAGTTTTAGGTTAGGCCTAGACTGATGAGACAACATTTTGTTTATTGAATGTATATTTACAATGAATTTAACTGTGTTTACTGTTATAATTAATTCCACACCTTTATTATAATAACATTAAACGTATGGAAACAGTAATACTTGTACCAAAATATAAAATTGTATTAACTTACTTTTCTAAGTTTGTATTACATATAGGCTACTTTCCATTTCTTGAATCTACATTGCAAAATTGCAATAGTCAGATAATTGAACTCGCTTTTAATTGTTAATACCAGCGCTTGACGATTAAGGGTCGGCTCTAGCTGTCGGCCATGTTGGCTGACACTCCATTACACCAATGTTAAATTAAAATCCAAATTTTTCCTTTACTTTTGATCGGATAATTATGAACGATATGTCATTTTAAAGCTATGGTCAATATACATGCAAATGGCTTTTTCAAAACTAAGAAAAATATTTTGTTTAGTATTTATTAACAATTTAAAACATTGATTTTTAATATTTTTTATGTTGTCACTATTAATTATAGCGAAACACTACCAAGCCATTCGCATGAAGAATTTCGTCCCCAAGAGTTTGGTATTTTTTTTTTAAACGCTATTTGAACAATAATTGCGGGTTTTAAATGGATTTAGGCTGAGCAATGTCAGCGTAACCTACCGCCGCTACGCTGGAGTCGCAGGTTGCTTTCTGTTTTACTAGAGCCGACCCCGAACTTACGCCCGACGGAACCGAACGTCTCCTAACTTAAATTGATGAACCAAAACACATGTTTCTTGAATGTATTTACATTCATTCCCATAGCAACTATTCGATAACAGATAAAACACCTGTTCTGATCAAAAGCTTAGCAACACATGTTTGTTTACATTCATTACCATAGCAACCTATCTAACAAATTAGAATCAGTTTATTATTCTTCACAACCAACAGATTTGTTTAGGCAATTTAGACAAACTAAAAGCAAACTCAAACATCAACGAAGAATGCTTACTGCATTATAATTCAATTCAAACATCTGTCGTTACGTATTATAAACAAAACAGCTGATTTGGATCAAAAACTCAACCAAATTTTAGGTTAGGCCTACAATATGAACCAAAATACGTTTATTTGCAACCAATTTGGCAAATTTAGAACCAGGCAATTATTCTTCACAACAAACACCTCTGGTATTACATATTGTAGGCTATTGTTTCCTTTATTTGGTAATATCAAAATGTGTTTGAAATGTTGATTATTTAAATATTAATGGCAGCCCAACCTAAAAAAAAAATAATTTTTTATTCATTTTTGTTTTTTTATTAATTGTTATTCTTCAGAATTTCCTCTTTCCAACGATATATAACACTTTATAAATTGTCAATAAAAAATATTCTAAACAAAAACAGCTTGCATTCATTTTTAGGTGAGTATTAATGCCAAATATGTAAAATATGCTTTCTTTTTTCCGCTGTTTTTGTGATTTTCCGAAATTTGTCATTTTTAAACTTTCGTGACACATTTCTTAAGAACTACTTTGTGTATCACAAAGAAACTTTATATGATGTTTTTGGCACTAAATATTAGTTCCTATCATGAGGATTTTTCAAAATTATATATATTTGCTGAATAAAAAATTGTAAATTTAAACACACTTTTTTTTAAACTATAAAAATTTTAAAAATAAAAACAAAAACTCCTGATAGGAACTGGGCAAAGACCTAATCCTTCAAACGAACAAAAAATTATAACTCTTACTAAACCAGAGATATGTGCCACCTAGTTAACATTATGCTCTTATGGAAGTCGGGCTGCCCTTAAGGCTCGGCTCCCTACATTCAAAACGGCGAAGTTGGGTACCAATTTCAATGTTAAATAACCAAAACATGCCTTCACTATTAAGCATATTTTTGTGTTGTTTTTGTCAAAAAACGGAAGCTGTATTCTTTTTCTTAAAGTGAAATAGATTGTGGGTGTTGATTGCTAAGGTTTTTCGCAATATCTCTTTTTGCAACTCAGTACAAAATTAATAAAGTTTACTACTTTTTACTATTTATATCATACGTTTATGAAAACAATAAAACGGTTTTTGAAAATGTATTCGCCAATCAACATCCGCATATGACAGTAGGCCTACTTCAAAAAGAAACCAATTTTAAAAATTTATTCCACGAATTAACGGAAAAAAATTACTTATTCTGTAGCATTGCTCTTATGGGAAACAAATTCAATATGGCGGACAGGGTAGCGCCCCCTTAATGATGAAATATTCGAATATTGGGGACGGTCGCGTCTATTTCAATTTCTGTCTTATTACATTAGCTATGTGCAGGACACCGCACAGTCGTAAGTTCCGTGAAAATATCAGAGTATACAATAATCTGTTTACATTGATCTGAGCCGTGGTTGGTGAGCGAAGCGAGCACGGGTTGAAACACGAGGTTTATCAGAGATTGGAAAAACACTGATTGATTCTTCGGCTTCGGTTCTATGTTGGCGCTTAGGGGAAAAATCAATTCGATGACTGTAAACATTCGTTCCACAATGTTTTTTTTAGCAAAACGAGTTTATTCAGCGACTGCCTTTGCAGAGGTAAATGCAAATATTGATATGGACATGTAACGGCGCTCAGTTCCGGTCTTGTAGCTTTCGTAGTACCGTTAATAATGGAGCTATTATTTATTACTCACGATGCCGACTTTGTTTCGTCCTCGTAAATATTATGTTCATGTGTAAAAAATTATGACTGATCATTTGTTGTTTTTCTATTAATGTCAGTGAGACTAAAGAAAACGACAGTAATAAACAGTTAAGTTTATTTTATTTTGAGGTTATGTTTTAAAAAATATACAGTTATTAGCTTTCAGACATTTAAAGAAGGATTTCATAACTTTAAGTAGTGATTGTCAAACGAAATAAAACTACTTAAGTAGGCTACAAACCTTGTCATACAAAATTAATCTATACTTATAAAAGCCAAATACCATTGACTCATTGACTCATCACAGTTTCTCCAAAACCACGAGACCTACAAACATGAAATTTGGCACTAATACTCTTTATAGGCTCTAGACGCGCACTAAGAAAGGGTTTCCGAAAATTCGAAATTTTAGGGGATTTTGGGGGGGGGTCAAAGTTACTAAATCACGATTTATCAAAACCTACCGAACGGATTGGAATGAAATTTGTTATGTAGCTTCCTCTAGGGCCATAGATGCTCGCTAAGAAAGGGTTTAAAAAAATTCTAAATTTTAGGAGGGTTTGGGGGGGTCAAAGTTACAAAATCACGATGTCTCTAAAAGCATCCAACGGATTGGAATGAAATTTGGTATATGTAGCTTCCCCCAGGGCCACAGGTGCTCGCTAAGAAAGTTTTTCAAAAAAATTCGAAATTTTAAGGGAGGTTTGGGGGGTCAAAGTTACTACAATAAACCATCGAACGGATTGGAATGAAATTTGGTATGTAGCTTCCTGTAGGGACCTAGGTACTCGCTAAGAAAGGGTTTTAAAAATTCGAAATTTTAGGGGGGTTTGCGGGGTCAAAGTTACTAAAAAGAAACACCGAACGGATTGGAATGAAATTTATTATGTAGCTTCCTCTAGGGCCCTAGGTGCTCGCTAAGAAAGAGTTTTTTAAAAAAATCTAAATTTTAGTGGAGGTTTGGGGGGGTCAAAGTTACTAAAAATCCACATAAGAAATACATAGTGTAATATATTTATTGATATAATATATTTTTTGTTAATACATGTAACTTTGATTTGTCTATCCGCGCAAAGCCGGGTCGGGCCAGCTTGAAAAATATAATAACTAACGTAAGTAACAAAATAGAAAGCAAGTTTTCTTTCATTTATATTTTACTCCTACAAAAAAAGTAAATGTGCGCGGTCGTGGGACCCCCGTCAGGAACGAAGTTCATCACGCCTTTTCTTCAATTCTTTAAGGGTCTGCTCCAGTAAACGAGAAACCAACCGGAAACTCAACCGCTTCTCACTGCATCCCTACCTAAACAGTGCAATTTCTTGCAGCTGAACGCTTTGACATTGCCTCATTTCATACCATTTTATAAGTCTATCTTTTGTACTTGAGTGTTGAAAAAACAACTGAATTTCTTTGTAAAATTTCAGATCCGGCTTGCAAATTATTTTTCATTGTTAATTTTGTATTGCGTTAGGAAAAAAAATACTTACAAAATGTCAATTACATAACAAATCAAAAGCATTTAAAAAAATGTAAATTGCAAGACGGATGCGTACTATGACTGTGCTTAAAACGAGACCTTGCAAACAATTTTATGATAAAAAGTACGCGAAATAAATGGTTTGAAATTTAACATTGCTCTTATGGGATAACAATCCAAGATGGCCGCCACTACAGCACACCCTTAACGGCAACATACACACATAATTTTAATCTTTTAGTTTCTTCTTTATACAAATATTTACTGTTTCCGTACGTTTAATGTTGTTATAATAAAGGTATAGAATTAATTATAACGTCAAAGCTAAGGTGGTAAACACAGTCAATTGTCCATTCATTGTAAATACATTCAATAAACATAAAACGTTGGTTCGTCAGTCTAGGCCTAACCTAAAATTAATTGTGTGTATGTTTAATTTATTTTACCTGCCTTAACGGCAACACACATACAATTTTAGGTTAGGCCTAGACTTAAAATGACTTTCTTTTTTAAGTCGTTCTGACGAGTTCGTTAGCCAACAACCGGAAGCATGTTTTTTTTGACAGGAAGTAACAAATTTTTTAGATTTTTCGTTCTAGAATTAAACTTTTTGGGCCAATTTCACAAATAGTTGGTTGAAATCCTAAAACATGTGAAATTAATTTTCGAAATTCGCTCAACTCATGTCAGCGGTTCAGCTACATGTACGCGAGCCCCCCCCCCCCCCCCAGATCCCAGAGAAAGGAAAATATGTATATTATTAATGATAGTCAGGTATTTTTCTTTAAAGAGATTAACACTAAAATAAGTTTTAAATTGTGCCGTTTGATTTTAAATATACTTATTTTATTTTTTACAAGAGTCAAGCATGAGCTGCTGAGTCACTACTTGGTGCGGCCTCTGGGAGTGTTATAGGTCTTTGTGTATTCACCGACGGTGTATAGAGTACAGACTCAATGCTGTGTGGGTTAATATTTCACCTGAACAGCCAAATTGGCTTCCCAAATTTTAAAAGTATTCTTGAGGAGGTCAAAAATATACCTGTACTTCTTAAAACGTTCACTGATGCGCAAATTTCGTATTTGCTATGCTAGAAGCTGACCTTTTATTTTTTATATTTATAGTATAAACTAGCTGACCCGTACGGCGTTGCCCGTGGTGGTTGGTATTTTCAGTCTTTTTAACGTAATTGTATTCTTTTTAAGTGTTCAGTCAGTGAATGGTATTTGGCTTTTGTATATATAGATCTTAAATAATAAAAGCACTATTGTGATAATAATAAAAGATCTGAAATTATGATTTTAGTAACTTTGATCCCCCAAACCCTTCCTAAAATTACGAAATTTTTCATACCCTTTCTTAGTGAGCACCGTTGGCCCTAGAGGAAGCTCCACATACCAAATTTCATTCCAATCCGTTCGGTAGTTTTGAAGAAATCGTGATTTAATAACATTGATCCCCCCAAAAATTTCGAATTTTTTTAAACCCTTTCTTAGCGAGCGCCCATGGCCCTAGAGGAAGCTACATACCAAATTTCATTCCAAACTGTTCGGTAATTTTGGAGAAATCGTGATTTAGTCATTTTTACCCCCCAAACCCCCTAAAATTTCCAATTTTTAAAACCCTTTTTTAGTGAACACTTATGGTATGGCCCTAGAGGAAGCTACGTACCAAATGTCATTCCAATCCGTTCGGTAGTTTTGAAGAAATCGTTTTTTAATAACTTTGATCCCCCCAAGCCCCCCCTAAAATTTCGAAATTTTTCATACCCTTTCTTAGTGAGCACCTACGGCCCTAGAGGAAGCTACATACCAAATTTCATTTCAATCCGTTCGGTAGTTTTTGAGAAATCGTGATGAGTGAGTGAGTGATATTTCGCTTTTATATATATAGATGAACAGATATTACTTTATTTTTCAACCTTTATAGCACATAGGCTTAAAATCGGCGTGCGAAGCATGCAATGCATTGCGTATTGAAAATACTCCCAGCACAGGGTTGGCGTGCGAAGCACGCAATGCATTGTGTATTGAAAATATTCCCAGTACTGGGGTTGGCGTGCAATGCACTGTGCGTCGGCCGCTTCTCATTGTGTTCAGTGTCAAGCTCAAATGTGCGTCCTTAGCAGTGAACGTGTTACGCCCCATACCCTGGTCAAGCCCCCCCCCCCCCTAGAAAATATCATATGGGCGCCCATGGCTACGTGATGGAATTATTTTAACTTAGTTTTGTTACTCTTGTTAGATAGACTTCTTTCGATTTGACCCTCATTTGTCAAATACTGTATGTTTTAATGCGAAGCATCCAGGCCTATTTATGGTCGTATTTTCGCGCGGAAAACAAATTTCCATTCTATTTTGTACCTAACCTAAAAGTTTACAATGTTCAGCCGTTGGCAGTCTATTAAAACGGAGTTCGCGAAACAAACGGCAAAGTGTATTTCCATTGTTGTGCATACAGAAAGCGTAGTTATGCGCACGATTACAAGATAAATATGCGAGGCAAGGAATGAAGAGTCAAAAGTCGTGTCTACCTAAACTAACCTCGCCTACACATTTACCTTGTGTTTGAAGGCGTTCCGCTAGGCTCGGCTAGGTTCTCTGATGTCATCCGGTGTTTCCGCTATACAACAGAACAATACTCCGACATAAATATTAAGTGCTTTTTGTTTTACTGTTAGGTTATAAACATCACTTCTTGTTGACATACGGTATTCTTTTATTACGCCTTGACTTGACTAATATGCGTACAGTATACTCAAGATGTCCTGCCAGTAACAAGTTGCTACAACAGATTATTGGCGGCAGTGGCTTAACTGTACCGTTCGAGGCCCGTGGCAAATAAATCGGATGGGGCCCTCTACCACCCAATATAAAGAAGCTCAACCAACGTTAGAGTTTTTTTTTACTTTCTCCCCCATATACGTAGTATATAGAGAGAAAGTAGTATTGTTTTTGTCAAAATTTTCGAATTTGAATTTTTAGTGGAATTATTTGTTTTGGTGATTCCTGAACCAAAAAATATTTTTAGTAGAATGTCTATCTGTGTGTCCGTATGAAATTTGGTACGTAGGTGTAGTTCTAGAATATCTCCAGGAGTTTTTTTTTTTCATTTTTTCTAATTTTTTATTTTAAGGGGTTTGACCCACCCCCCTTTAAAAAAATGGCAAAAAACGAGAAAAATCAAAATTTCTTAAAAACGGCTCTAACGATTTTGATAAAATTTGGCTTATTTGTAGCTCTTAATGTACCCTACCATATGCAAAACACTGCAGCTTTCTAAAAATTCTCGTTACCTAATAATAATAACTGATTTTTGGGGTTTTTTTTGGCCGAAAAGGGGGTTGTTTTTCAAAATTGTTCAAAACCTTTTTTCGTACTTCTATACCAGGCCTAATTGACATGTTTGGTGCAAATTTGTTCTAAATCGATCGAATGGTTTTCTCTCTAGCTAATAGTAATAATATTTACTAGGGGCTCTGCCCCTGGACGCTCCGCGTCCCAACCCCGGCTCGGCCTTCGGCCTCAGATGGCTGCTTCGCTTCGCTCGCAGGTGGAAAATTCGATAAAGAATCTCGTTAATCTTTTGCTCGTTTGTACATAGGTGACCGAGCATAAATTAGCTGTTTTATTTGGCAGCTGACTCAAACTCATTAAACATTATCTCCATAAGATTAACATGGGAAATTTGAAGGATTGTATACCGGGGCTCCTTCTCGGGTGAATAGCGGCTGAACGGGTGATAATATATAAGACTATTTGTGAATGATTATGTTCAGTTTTTGATCCAAATTAGCTGTTTTATACATAATAGGTTTGTAACAACCAATGTTTGAATTGAATTAAAATATAGTTAGCATTTTCGTTGATTTTTGTTTGTGTTTGTTTTTAGTTTGTCAATGTAACCTCAAAAAGGTAATACTACATTTGATACTGATTTGATCCAAATCAGTTGTTGATCAAAATCAGCTGTTTTAAGCTTTTCATACGAACAGCTGTTTTTGTGTCCTTGATAAAATCAAAAGAAATATTTCTTCTTCTTCCTTAAGATTGACCTTCCATAAGATTAACATTGAAACTTTGAGGGCCACTGGGGCGTAGCCCTAATGTCCTAGGACTTCGGTGAATGCTTGATGACATATCTACAGGTAATAAGACACATTTTAAAACAAAAATCATCAAAATCGGTCCATTAGGAGAGGCTGGGCGATTGGAAATAGGTTTTGACCAAATTCTTTTAATATATATAGATTAGTTAATCTCCTACTTTAATAAATCACCTCTCCTACCCCACCTACAATTATGAAGTCACAGTAAATCTGTTTGATAATTTAAATATGTTTGTGAGAAAGTACGTGCCAGTTCCTGGTACCGTTTATTTAACTAGGTAAATGTGTTCCAATAATAAGGATTACTAACTATAGGCCTATTTTTTAAAAAGTTTGTGTTTATATACGTTAGTATATACTTAAAGAGAGATACAAATATTATCTTTTAACAGCTTTTTATTTCATGTTGATAGATCAAGTGATTCAGAAGTTACTAATACTATAGTCGAGAAATTAATAATCGAATATGTTTATATGTTATACGAAGATGTACGAAGTTGTCCGAAGTTAAACGAATGGATATATTATATTTTTTTAATTTGTATACACGAATATATTGATGATAAAAGGTTGTATTTATACACAGTTTATAACCTCAAAGCAAATATTATAACGTATTATAGCATCATTAGTTCTATAACGCATACAGTATACAAAAATCTACTTCACAAGAAATTATAATGATCGAAGTTGTAAACATAACCCCAAAGTATAATCTACACTGGGTTGGTTTAAGTATTGCAGGTGTTGGGTGAAATCAGCTGTTATATCATATGTTACTCACGTACGTACGGATGTACACTCGCTTTTATAGGAGTTGAAGATATACCAATAGATTTAAACGAATCTGATGAGTTCAACAAAAGAAACGCCGCTACTAACAGTAAACGAATTATTAGCGAATTTCCATAGGAAAAATGAGCTATTGCAGTGGCCCTTATGGTGAGACCCAAGGTCGGGAGTAGCAAATGAGCACCGATCATGGTCCCCAGAACACGTTTTGGGCTGTCATTAAAATTCATATATATATATGTATATATATATGTATATACATATATATGTGTTCGCACTCTAGCGGTCGCATTTTAAGTCCGATTGGGTCCAAATTTGGTACACATGTTGGTTGTGTAAGTGGCTCGGACGAGTTCGTTAGCCAAAAAAATCCAACAACCGGAAGTAAGTTTTTTGACCGGAAGTAACTATTTTTTGAGATTTTTACTAAGAAAATGAATTTTTTTAGAGTTTTTTCTAAAAATATAAATGTAAGATGTTATTCTGCACATTTTGTTTTTTTACGCGACCTTATAGCTCGCTTGGTTCCCCCAAAATCGATCAAAACGTGAAACACCATAGAAGTACCCGGTTCAAAGCCATGTGGTGGATTCTACCGTGGGGCTGGCGTGCGAAGCACGCAATGCTTTGTGTGTTGAAAATACCCCTAATACGAGGTTTGGCGTGCGAAGCACGCAATGCATTGTGTATTGAAGACAATCCCAATATGTGGAATGGCGTGCGAAGCACGCAATGCTTTGTGTATTGAAGACAATCCCAATATGTGGAATGGCGTGCGAAGCACGCAATGCTTTGTGTATTGAAGACAATCCCAATATGTGGAATGGCGTGCGAAGCACGCAATGCTTTGTGTTATTGAAGATACTCCCAATATGCGGAATGGCGTGCGAACCATTTTGCAGCTATTCAGCACCGTCGTGAATAGACCTATTTCCCAAATTGTTGGTCGAAACCCTAAAATATCGGTCTATAAAATTAATTTTGGAAATTTGCTCAACTCACGTCAGCGGTTCAGCTGCGTGGTCGAATTATTATACATTGCAGTTTCCGTTTGGTGACTTAACAATAATTAATATTAATATAATTTCTTGAACACTTGGTACTTATTGAGATGTGTTGTTTTTTATAGGATGTTTATGGAACAAACATATATCATCTCGTCCTCTTGTTACTTGCACACTTTGAAACTGTGTCAACGCAAAGTACAAGACTTAACCTAAAAATCTCGCCACAAAGGACACCTGCGAATAATGCACTCGGTCAGGAGATAGCATCCAAGAGCTTAAAGCGTTTATAGCTTCCTTACTCGATGAAAGCTACCCAGCTTGACCTCTTTACCCGACCTGAAACCTTGTTCACAAGTTTAGCCCAGAGCAAATAGCTTAAACGTCGAGTCCAAGGTTTCCTCGCGCCATCTTGGACTTGTTTCGCAACCTTTGTTTGTCTTTCTTTACACCGGCTCGTCTTCGTCTATTATCGCAGCGATTAAGAAACCGAAATGAATACTTTCTTTTCTCAACAATTTCCGGGAAAAGAATTTGTACGTTTTAGTATTTACTGTGGTCAAACAAATTTATGAAGTAATTTTAAGTAAATTGTCTGCCGTTTTCTGTTTTCTTCAATGGTACTTACTTGGCGTTGTTTCTGCCGTATACTTCAGTTTCAGCTTGCACATAATATATCTTAAGGCTCGGCTCTCCACATTCAAAACTACGATATTGGGTACCAATTTCAATGTTAAACAACCAAAACATACCTTCACTATTAAGCATATTTTTGTGCTGTTTTTGTTAAAAAACGAAAGCTGTATTTTTTTTTCTTAAAGTAAAATAGTTTGTGGGTGTTGATTGCTAAGGATTTTTGCAATATCTCTTTTTGCAACTGAGAAAAAAAATTAATAAAATTTATTATTTATATCATACGTTTATGAAAACAATAAAACGGTTTCTGAAAATGTATTCGGCAATCAACATCCGCATATGACAGTACTTCAAAATGAAACCAAATTTTTGAAGTGAAAACTTCTTTAGCGGCGTTGGGCACTTTTTGCTTTTGGAAAAAGCATTGAATTCGCGACCGTTACCACTCGAGATATAGTATGTATTATATATATATATATATATATATATATAT
>JAGFPH010014495.1:9805-23467 GCA_018207615.1 Philaenus spumarius | reverse complement strand
TCTGAGTCCTCCCTCTATCCCCCTCAGGTACGGGAGTGTGTTGAGCTCCCTCTGAGTCCTCCCTCTATCCCCCTCAGGTACGGGAGTGTTTCGAGCTCCCTCTGAGTCCTCCCTCTATCCCCCTCAGGTACGGGAGTGTGTTGAGCTCCCTCTGAGTCCTCCCTCTATCCCCCTCAGGTACGGGAGTGTGTTGAGCTTCCTCTGAGTTCTAGCTCTATCCCATCAGGTATGGGAGCGTGTTGAGCTCCCTCTGAGTCCTCACCCTCCCAATACATTTCCCCAAAGGACCACCTTCAAATCAGTCTGGGAATTCCCATAGGTACATTCTTTGTAAGAAGGCTAGTGAGTAAGAGCAGTTTAATTGTACCTACCAGTGGCAAAAATAAATTATTTGTAACCAACCAGTCTTTTTCTTTGGCGCCCGAACTCTGGGTTATTTCTTCGACACAGCTTCCTGGGCACATTTGCCTCATTAGGAAGAAAGCGTTACAAACATGCTGTTTCTAAAAATGTTAGTTTTATTATTAAATGCTTTTGAATTTGGGTATTTTCGTATCAATTAATTAAATATTCAATGCAAATCTGTAACCGGTTGGATTACCAAAACCAGTTAGTGATTTCTTTTGTTATTATATAATAAAATATAATTTGACTAATTCATTGTTTAATTTAATATTTATAGGCATAAATGAGTAATTTGCAACTGCTGGTAGCTGGTACAGTAACATAGATAGTATTAAATATTTAACTGTGTTAAATTAAATATTTAATTAATTCCTTAAAAATTTATTTACTTACCAAAATAATTTGATTGATTTATTAAAATAAAATTAGCATGGTTTTGTTTGTGCGTTTTCTAAGATTGGTCAGGGAAAAAGTTATTCAGTCAGGGAAATGTCAGGGAAAAGTCAGGGAATTTCAAAAGGAGATATCACTAGCCACCCTGGATATAGTATACAAAATCAATGTAAATTTGAGGATGAATGAAAGTAGGGTTCCCCCATATGTCGTCGGTTGGTTTTTAAGAAAATAATATATACACAGAAATACTACAGTAAAATTATGCAAAACATCTCAAGCCTTTAGAACAGGTTACTAGTCATATCCCGTATGCTTGGAAGCAAGCCAACATCGTTTGCTTTACTTCCGCCCTCCTACCCTCAAACTACAGATATGAAAAGCTACCTGGTCTCGCGAGATTCGAACCCGGGATCTTGTGATCAGGAAGACCCCACTTTACCACTCGGCTAAGGCTTGCACAGAATAAAACTGAAAAATAATCGCTCTTGGTTACTTTACAATGCAACAATGTTGTCTATTTCGCCCCTTTGATCACCGTCATTATAAGCGAATTCTTTTCTTCGGGTTAAAACTTTCTTATTTCAAAAAAGTAGTGCAACTTTCGAAAAAGTAGTGCAACTTTTTTATTTAGGGGCATATTACACTGTCAAAGTTATTCGTCAAATATTTGGTCAAACTTTTATCAAAGTTCTTTGATGAAATCTTTGACAAATATTTGTCAAAGAATACATATTACACCTATCCAATTTCTTTGATCAATTGGGATATTAATTAGGTATATTTTGGTTTATTATAATATTTTCATTATTTATTGACTTTACAGTTGAAAGATCGTAATTCACATAATAATGGTTTTATTATTACAGAAAAAAATCTTAAAAAACTTAAATATACTTTTACATTAAAGTAAACATAATCAAAGTCTCTTTAATGTTTTACAAAAAACATAAACAGGCTATACTGCCAACCCCAATATTACGGACTGCAAAACATTATTAATTTGTAATTTGTTCTAAAGGTTTTTGCCTTACATCGCGGTTTTTGTAGGTATTCGTGTGAATGTTTCACAAACAATATTCATTTTCATAATGTAAAATTAAAGTTTTCATAGCTTCAACACTCCATGTCAATTTTGCCATCGTATTATAAATATAAAAAGAAAGGAACAGAAGGAATATATATATGAAAACAGAAAAAAACATATATTATTTTGAGGTTAGGAGGTTACCTAAAAAATGTGTATTATAATATTTTAGTACTTAATTCTTACTAGGGGCTCTGCTCCTGGACTCTTCGCGTCCAACCCCGCCTCAGATGGCTGCTTCGCTTCGCTTGCAGTTGGAAAATTCGCTAAAGAATCTCGTTAATCTTTGGCTCGTTTGTACATAGATTAGTAAAATTATGAAACCAGGCTTAAATATATTAACAGTTACAAGATTAATTATAACCTCAAATACATGCTTTAGAAACGTGAGAGGCTTTCATTACAATTTCTGTCCTAGTTTACTATCTTCTGTCAACTAAAGTTTTGAAACCAGGCCTAAATATAGTAAAAGTTATTGCAGGATTAACATAACCTCAATACTATGTTTCAGAAATGAGCCAGGTCTATATTACAAAATTGACTATTAGAATTTATCTATCTTTGCCAAGTTTACCTTTTTTTTTTGACAAAATAAAAATTGTTAAATCAGACCTAATTTATTCTAATTCCAACGTGCTAAAACAGTATAAATTAGCTTGTTTTTTAACAGTAATTAAAAACTATCCATTGAACGGCTGATTTTGGATAATACTCAATCTGTTCTATTCCACTCTATTTCCAACATAAGCAGCTGTTTTGATCGCTTTATTTACTATTTTGTTGTTATTTTGTAACAAACATGGCAACCCATAAGACCTTATGTTAAAATTTTTCAAATTTTAAATTAGATTTTCTCAAAAAATTGTGTTTTTACACGAAATAAAACTATATGGGTGTACTTAAAAATCAAAACTACACCTAAATACAAAATTTCTTTGAATTCGTTAGAGCCGTTTTTGAGATCCGCGACAGATACAAAGATAGATACAAGAATTGCTCATTTGAAGTAATAGGATTCTTTTTTTAAATCTTTGTCAAAGTATACAACATGTCAAAGATTCGTCAAAGTTTGAACAAAATTTGATGAACGAATTATTTTGTCAAATTTCTTTGATGTCAAATCTTTGATCAAAGAATTTGATGTTTATTTGATAGTGTTTATTTGATAGTGTAATATGTACCTTAGTAAGACATTGGCCCAAAGTTTTTAACATAACTTTTCAACAAAATGCGTCTTAAGTGATGTGCAAGTTTTCAAGTGATATATTTTTTCTCTGTAGTTTCTTCATACAAACTGGAAATTTTATAAACAAATTTTGTTATGGTTTGTAATTTTATTTTTCTAAATTTGTTGGTATATTAGAAAAATGTTTAGAGTAGAAAACATTATTTATAGGTCTATTAGAAGAAAAACAATTAAAAAATCATGATATCTTCTCAAATAACAAACATACAGCTTTTTTTATGATCCTTTCAAACTTGCTAAATCAGGTCGGCACTTTTGGGTACACTATGGGAGAAAATTCCTGGCACTGAAAGGGTTAATCCAATTTAACTATAAATAATTTTCAAATCTTAATATACCTGCATTAAATATTTCATTATTTTCATCGTAAGGTTCTACTCTAGTATCACATGTTTCATTATTTTTATCTGAATTTTTTTTTTATTGAAGGCTGTAAACATTCAAGTATGGCAGCTTTTATTTCTTTCCTAGTTGCCATTTGTGTTATTAAACTGATGGTATAAAACACAATATATGTATTTATTTTTCAATTTATAATTCTGCAAATATAAACAACTGAATATTACCAAAGCGGTATTAAAGAATATTTGAAGACAACTGGATGAAAATAAGGTTTAACACATTTATTTTAGAGTTTACCTACAAATTTGAAACTTATTTACGGCTTTATACCCATATGATTCCGTGGGTAATTGTTCTGTTTTTATGTGTCATTGATTTTGATTTCCAGTCAAACAATATCTATTTTAATTCATGTAAATTGTTAACAATTTATTTGGGTAAGCTCTACCTTTAAAAGAGAATTCTGCAGCTTATCTTAATTTCTTTGTTTTAATAACTTTTCTTTTTTTGTAGTTATGTAGCTGACAATGGGACTATTATAGGTTGCCCTGAGCGACAGTCTTACTGTGTATCAACACCTTGTCAGAATGGTGGTGCTTGCAGTGATGACTGGGGAACCTTTAGGTGTATGTGCCCTGAAGGATGGAGTGGAAAAGATTGTAGTCAATGTGAGTTTAAAACCATTTTCTCGTATGTTTCTAATTTGAGTTTTGCTGTTCCCGTTGAGTTGAAATGGAATCTTAAATATGTGATTTATTTACTAATTTAAAGATTTTTGATGGGTTAATTTTTATAAAATGATTAATAGGTGAGAACAGAATTACTTCAAAATTAAATTTGCCGAAAAAATCTTTCTACCTAGATTTAGTGGGGCGCAGGATATGTCCGAACGACCGAACAAAGTTTGAGGGTAATTGAGGCTGGGCTGGGGAAATTTAGCCATGGAAAAAATCCTCAAAAAGATAATTATTTTGGGGGAAAATAGATAAGAAATTAATGGGAACAAAGGACTGCCTAAAAGCCAATGTACATAAACACAAAGTGTGTTGTCTGCTTTCTGCTGCAAGTCAGGCAGGGTTCCTGTATAATCTTCCCAGCACTAAATATGTATGGCCAAGCTGCTGAGACGATATTTTTGTGCCGGTTGAAACTGGTTACAAACAGCTTGGTGTCTAATACTTTCTTTAGGTATTAATAATTATTATGTTACTGGTATGCAAATGATATTATTCAAGCGATAACAAATAAATCGCATTAAACCATATTATACAAAGGTTCTTAATACATAGGTATTACTGATGTTTTCATTTCTTAACTTAAATTACTTACCGAAATTTGAAATTGGCCTTTATCAATAAAATTAAAATACGTACGATGTTAGTGAAGGAGTGGAGTTATACGGAAATTACCCAGCCTCAATTTTCCCTGAACCTCGTTCGTTCGTTCAGACATATTCTGCACCCATGTATCACATCTTTCGAAAGAAAATGTATTTTTTAAAGGATAATATATTTATATAAATGTCTTGATCCTCTTATGAAAAACATAATTTTTAAAGAATACTACATTAAATAATTTTATAATTTCAGCTATTAAACCTGCATGGAAATTCCACGGGGACAGTATGATATCATTTAATCCCCTGCTACGACCGATACAGCTTCCATGGTTGACTGCATTGTCAGTACGCACGTTGCAAGAAACAGGTTTCCTCATCGCAATACAAGTTGGACAAAACAGTTCTGCAATTCTTGCTGTAAGTGTTTCCCATGAAAATAAACTACAAATTTTAATATTTTATAAATCCTAAATAATAACTAGTAAAAACTATTACTATACAGCTTTTTATGTTGGATACAGTGTAAAACTATTAATTAAGATTGTGTTATAATTTCAATTCAATTCAATTTATTATTCCTTTTAGACAACACAACATTTGCATAAGGCAAGTCATATATAATCATTGATAATAAAATAAATTAGTGAGTATGTACTTAATCACAATTTATACACATAATGTACAAGCCGATATCATATATGTAAAATAAAACTACAATAATAAAACATCCACATAAACAAACACAGTTATATACAATTTAATACCTAATAAATACAAATTTTTCAGCTTCTGAGATGTCAAATATAATAAATATTTTATTCCTATGGCGGAACATTCTGCAAAATATGCACCGGCATTGTAAAGGAAAATAGATTCAACTATAAAATATATGACATCATACACCAATAGTATGTAAAGTATTACTTCTTTCATAAAATATTAATAAATAAATCAGTTAATACATTTAAATGTCTAAACTATATGGGCATTTATCTAATTTAAACACATGATTATCAACAATCAAACACATAAGTATTACAGATACCAAATAACACACATGACAAAACAAAACTCATAATAAAGGCAAAGACATAAAACTCAGCCACCGAGTACACGCTCCTCCGGAGTAAAAACATTTTCAGCCCTTATTTAAAACTATAAGATCAGATATCTGTCACAAAGACTCTGGAAGTCTGTTAAATAGCGGAATTCCAGCTTGAGCTGGGAGCCTTCTGAAGATGTTCAGTCTATGATTTTCACATCTGAAATCACCCCTTTTTCTTGAGTGGTGATTATGAAAATCACCGTTGTTTAAGAGCTGTTTGACTCTTAAATCTACAGCACAATATCACCTGCAAAATGTATAAGCTGGGGAATGTTAGGATTCCAAATACTTAAAAGCTTCTCTGCATGTCTCTCTAGGTTTCAGTTTTAAAACAGCTCTTATAGATTTATTTTGTAAAGCGAAAACTCTTTGCAAGTGTTGTTTGTTAGAATTTCCCCACAAACCAATCCCATAATTTAAATGAGGCTGTATTAGACCATAATAAGCCTGTTTCAATAAATATATATCACAGTATTTTGCTAAATAATGAAGCAAAAATACTGCTGATGTTAATTTATGACACACACTATCTATATGATTGACCCAAGTTAACCTGTTGTCTATAAATAGACCCAAACATCTGGTTGCATCTACCTCCTCTAGCAAATTTTCATCCATAAATATGTTAGGATGAACTCTATTTGTAATATTATTTTGACCAAATAGCATAAAGTTTTTTTTTTAGAGTTGATTTTTAAGTTAATTTCATTGAAATACTGACAAGCAATGTCACTAATTTAAGTGTTAAGGTGGTTGTTATTATGATGTGTTACGGTTTATTTTCTATATATATTAGAGAAAACTAGTTAACAAAATGTAACAAAAATAAACTGTTATTAAAGTATTGCACTTATATTACAGAACTACATTGACAATCTTGCAAGAACATTACTTTTTTCAAGAAAATTGGAAAATGGCTACCTTTTCAGTGTTGTGTTCGTTGGACTGTAGGGTATTCTTTATGTGAATTCAGCCTTGTGAAAAAATAACACATAAATTGCTTTAAAACAACTTTGAAACATATATAAAAATACATAAATGTGTTATAAAAATATCAACCAATTGTTTAAAGAGAGCATCTATGAGATTATAAAAATATGTCTTACATACTAGCTGGTTTTAATACAATGTTCATTGTGCAAAGTGCACTTTCTCACTACACTGTCTTTTAACTATGCTATTTTATCTATGAAGGCCCATCTTAACGCCTGAGGCTACGTAAAAACAAGTAGATCTCGTATCTGTTGAAATTGGTTGAATCTTTTTGTGTTGATGGAATTTTCTTTGACTATAAACACATCTAGACAATCCTAATGTTGTTTTGAACTTGGTATATACATAATGTTCACTTTAGGGATGGGTCGATTATCGATTCCAAAAGTCGATTCACGGCACTGGAATCGGCATCAAGTCGATTCCGATTCCATCGATTCCGACCCCGGCCACCACCAATCTCTGCAAATACGTTCGGTACGCCGATTGCCATGGCCCCGGTTTATATTTCCTCCTTATATTAGTTGTTACATCCCATTTCATTCCAATACGAAGTATTCGGAGAATCTACACTGCACAAAAGTAATAGAGTAGCTGAAGTAGTCGTACCGTTACTTATAGCCGTTAGTAGCGATTACTTTGTGTGTTTGCAAACTAGGGATGGGTCGATAATGATACCTATCAACAAAAAACGGAATAGTCATGGAAGAAATTAACGCCCGAACACAATTAGCAGTAATTTCATGAAATATAGGTGTTAAAACGTAATTTAATATAACACAGTGAGTTTTCACGAAAGATAATGAAACCCGAATACAATTATTCAAAATGTATGAAATATCAGTTTAAAAAAAAAAAATTAAGTATCACAGTGAATGTCCGCAAAAAAAAATCGATGCCCAAATACAATTTGTGCCAAATTTATGCCATTGGTGAAATATTATTTAAAATAAAATAACGAATGTCCGCAAAAGAATGCAACGTCCAAATATTATTAGCGCTAATTTTATAAAACGCCGGCATTCGATTGCTATTATACAACAGTGTATGTCCGCGAATAAACCTACTCCGGAGAACAATGGTATGTCCGTATAAGAAATTGTTACCCAAATACAATTAACCTAGTCCAATTTAATAAAAACAATGCGTTAAAACATAATTTAAGTACCACAGTGAATGCCCGCAAAAAATCGATGCCCGAATACAATTTGTGCTAATTTAATGAACATGAACTACCATTGGTGAAATATTATTTAAAATAAAATGACGAATGTCGTCAAAAAATACGACGCCGAATATTATTAGCGCTAATTTTAAAAATGCCGTCGTAAACCTTAATTTAAATTACAACGGCTAAGGTCCGCGAAAATGTAATTTAGATGACAGTTGTAAAATTCGGAAAAAGTAGAAATTAAATGTAACTATTTTCGGGAAAAAATAACAAGTAAAACAAATGCATTCTGTCGGGACTCTTACAAAAACCATAAATCACGGGTAACGTAAGTCCCAAAAAATGTCCAAAATGTTTTACCCAACCTAAAAGAAATACAATTATTACTTTAAACTTTCGTTACCGATCTATAAATGTGTTAGTTTTCGTCACAGTAGTCACCCTAATTCTATAAATAGACAAGATAAGAAACGAATCCAATTCACACATTAAGAAACGCAACCATAAGTGGTTGACCTTGAGCCTACCTGACTTGACTTCTTGTGTACAAATAACAGCCTTCGCATGAACAAAAGTAATACAATTGCCTAAACATTTTACGGGGGAAAATGTCTACATACATCAAATTAAGAATGTTTTTACATTTTCCCCTACTGATATTTATTTTATATGGTTTTTCTGTTCTTAAGTTATGCTTAAAAAGTTAAACCCCTACTCTTTAATAGTATATTACTTTACAAGCCCGGTAAATAGGGTTTTTGCGAGCATGATAGTTCCCGGATTAGGCCCATCCGAGTGTGGGATTTTCATATGCAAGCACGGAAAAACTTACCGGACGAGTTATGTATGATATTTATCACTATACTACACCGAAAAAGCAACATATTTTTAATCAAAACATCTCTTTATTAAAAAAAAAAAAACAATAATCCTGTTTGATTTTTCTGTTATATTTCCATTGACAAAATCAATCAGCTGTTTACATAAAACTGATGTTTATTTTTATTCGTAAAATAAACTGGAGAACGGTAAAATCAGCTGTTTACTTAAAACTGATATGTTTATTCTGATTTGTAAAATCAGCTAGAGAACGATAAATTTACTGATCCCTACACAGCTGATTTTACAGTATTGTGCACGGAAAATAAGGACATGCCTGTGTGTTTTCTACGTCTATGTGCACAGGTATGGAAAACAGCTTTTTCGATGCAGTATAGTGAAAAAAAATTTATACATTTTTTAATGAATTCAAATCGGCAGTTTTATGTAAGTTCCTCTTAGTTCAGTAACAATATTAACAAATAACAATAACCCTTTCCACTTGAGTGTCGGGGCAGCCCCGTACCCTACTAATCCGCACGAACTCATATGTCGGGCGAGCCCCGAACTCGCTATGATAACGTTCTTTAATTGCATTTGAACAGACGTAGTAACTTTGATGACCGCTAATGTTAAAGTTTGAGATGTGCTGCTATCTGTGGATTTTTTTTTTAGGACCATTTAAGTTCATAAATAAATCTTAGAAAATGTAATGTTTGCCGTCTTTGGCCGGTCTGGAAACAGCTGTCTGCTCTCGCTGTTGTGTGGTTCCTTCTTACTACGCAGTGTTTTAGTGAGCTTACGCGTTGTTTAGTTTTGTTGTACTAGGTTATTGTGTGTAATTTCACAGTTTATTTTTGAATATTGTTCTTTTTATAATAATAATGATTGTTGTGAAATAAAATGAACGAAGACGAAGGCAGTTTGTTACAAAATGATGTTAGTGGCGATGAACTTTTGTTTCGAACCTGAGTGATTCCAATATTACCAGTTTTGAAAAAAGCTTTTCTTACTAGTTTTGATCTACATAATACTGTTGTTAAGCAATAAAATAAATAGTTGAGGCAATTTTGTACAAGTTGGTGTCAAAACTAATTGTTTTCAATAAAACTCATTTTTTACAAAAAACTTGTTTTTCAATTATAATTTGTTAATAATTTATTATTGTGTCTAAAACATGTGTAAAGAACTTAATTTTGTTTATAATCATACAGACAACAAAAAACAAGCAACAAATATAGGTCTTCCCATTGAAAATTTGTCCAAAATTCTTGTTTATTCCGGTTTTATGTTACAAATTTAAATCTTTTTCATTAAATTAAAATTAAAAACATATACTTGAAAATAAAAATATATGTTTTTTTCATACCAATCTATACTTTAGTCATAGAAGAAACTACAAAAAAAATCAGCCTTTTAGAACTGACAGAAATACTTTTTTGGAGTAAATAAATTAAAGTGCAATATTCGCTCAAAATTAAATTGATATCAACACTAGGTCCCCAGTAATTGGAGTGGAAAGGGTTAAACCAAGTCAAAAAACCATGCAGTTAAAATTAAATAACAATTTTTACTTCCCTTTACAATTATGGTAGTTATAATCGATGGAATCGGGAATCGATTTCTTGGATTCGGAATCGATAAATTTGAGAATCGACCAATCCCTAGTTCACTTTAACGGACTTCTGTCCAAAACTGTATTACAAGAGCATTTCACTTATGACTATCTTGCTCTGAAGATGAACGTAGAAGGAGCTTACTTGCTGCTAATTGCTATCTTCTTCCTTACCAGAATTCAATTGGCGGAACGTATGCATCAATTCAATTGGTATGATTGATAATGTATGCATCACAATCTAGTATGTTATTTATTTAGTTCTATGATCATAGAATGTGACTGTTGTTCTATTAGTCTATGGGGAATGATCACTGTTATTCTATGGACAATGATCACTTTGTTTTTCTGATTTGTCTCTCACACTGATTTTATGTATGATTTAGGTAATTAATCGATTTTTTATTGTTGTTAAGCTCTCATTTTTTAAATTAACAAAGAAAAGTTATTGGTTAGATTGGAAGCATATTCCTTTAATCAAATTGAAGACGTTACAATTGTTATTTTTATTACACCTGAGTAAGTAACCTATCTAGTAATTTACACTTTATTATACAAACATTTTCCCTATTACTAATATCCATCAGATCCAAAGGTTTCGTTCGATGCAGTCTTCTAATTACACAACAGTCTTCTTATCTCTTGGTGTCAATATTGCCATGCGCCATGTTTTAGAATTTTATTTACATTCACCTTCTTTGTGCAGCCCCAGAGCTGTATCCCCTAAGTCCACACTTGCTTCAATATTTGTTTGTATATTACAAATTTATTATGGATTGACAACTGTGATTGTTTTCCCAAGAGCTAGTATATTCTCCTGAACTTTAAGTTTAGTTCTTGTATTTTTCTTTTCAACATGTTAAGTTAAGTTTTGCGTCTGATGTCATTTCCAAGTGTTTACTTACATTAAATGACAATAAAATATATTTTCAGATTGACAGTGGTTTCCTAGTATACCACCTGGACGGACAGCAAGCTACTTTAAACACAGTGCGTGTAAACGATGGTCAATGGCATCGAGTAGAGATACAGTGGTCAGTTTCTGGACTTACGTTGTCTTTGGACTATGGTCTACGTTCGGTGACACGGATGCTTAATGCAAAGTTACAAGGACTCTATGTTGGCAAGATAACTATCGGATCAACTGAAGACGAAGTGGAAAAGCAGACTGGATTTGTTGGATGTATACAGGTACAAAATGTAGAATTAATTTCCTCTAAGTTAGGGTCTTTTAAAAACTTTACAATACTAGAAGGCGTTGCAGCGAGTAGCTAGTCGTACTAACAAAAAAACCATCAGCATTATTTTGAAAAATAAGGTTATATTCATTGTTAGTACTAAAATACTCAAAAGGAAAGATAAAATTAGAATGTATAGGATAATAAATTCATCTTTTGCCTGATATTTGATGTATTGTACTTGCTCACGTTATGTTTAACCATTTTACTACCACCTTTTTTTGTTTTTTTACAGTTTAGTTCTATGCTTCTCATTATATTTAGATTCATGTTCTAACATTGGATTTTACTTGAAAAAAGTAAATACAACTTTTGAAAAAACATGTTTTATACTTTGTGTACACAGATTGCAAATGTAGGAAGAAACAGTTAAAAAATTAGAATACCTCAATTTTACACTTTTTAGACGGTAATAAAAAAAGGTGTTATTATCAACCATAAGTATCAATACATATGATTGATTATTAATGTGGTCAAATCTGCTTAAAAAAGGATATCTGAAAGAAAATATGGAATACAACAGGAATTCAAATTTATTATTATTGATTATTATGACATTTGCCATTATTTGTGAGTTCAAATCAATACACGACGTTTCGGGAATATGAATCAACTCCTGTTATCAAGTGACTAAATCTAAGGGAACATAAACCTACCAGTTACCTTAAACATCTACGTAGTATATCTCAGAGCTGAAACTGAGAAGTCAAAAACACCTCTCGACAAACACGTGTTAGTAGACCGGGATCAGAACAACTACTGGCTGGGTGTTCATTAAGTTAGGTTTCATGAACACTAAATAGATGGTTTAAGGTTAGTGGTATATGTTAGTTTTACACTGACTTTAACATAGGCCTAGATCTCTAGGTTTATGTTTCTTTAGATTTAGCCACTTCTCGTTTTTAATACAAAGGTAAAATGTTACATAACAAATAGGTACACCAAATTTAAGGTAACATCTTTTATAGTTCCAACAATATTAAGTGTTTAGTAAAAAAAATGGATAATTCGAAAATTAAGCATTTATTTTTAGTAGTAGAATATATATCTATATTTATAAAAGCCAAATACCACTGACTCACTCACTGACTCATCACGAAATCTCAAAAACTACTGAACAGATTGAAATTTGGTGTGTAGCTTCCTCCAGGGCCATCTAGGGCCAGAAAGGGTTTCAAAAAATTTGAAATCTTAGGGGGGGAGGGGTCAAAGTTACTAAATCACAATTTCTCCAAAACTACCAAACGGATTGGAACGAAATTTGGTATGTAGCTTCCTCTAGGGCCATAGGTGCTAACTAAGAAAGGTTTTCAAAAAATTCGAAATTTTAGTTGTTTAGTTGGGTTGGGGTTTTTTTTTTGATTTATCCAAAACTAGCAAACGGGTTGGAATAAAATTAGGTATGTAGCTTCCTCTAGGGCCATAGGTGCTCGCTAAGAAGGGGTTTAATAAAATTTGAAATGTTAGGGAGGTTGGGGGGGGTCAAAATTACTAAATCACGATTTCTCTAAAACTACTGAACGGATTGGAATGAAATTTGTTATGTAGCTTTATCTAGGGCCGTAGGTGCTGGCTAAGAAAACGTTTAAAAAAATTTGAAATTTTAGTGGGTTTGGGGGATCAAAGTTACTAAATCACGATTTATCCAAAACTAGCAAACGGGTTGGAATAAAATTAGGTATGTAGCTTCCTCTAGGGCCATAGGTGCTCGCTAAGAAGGGGTTTAAAAAAATTTGAAATGTTAGGGAGGTTTGGGTTGGTGAAAGTTAATAAATCACGATTTCTCTAAAACTACTGAACGGATTGGAATGAAATTTGTTATGTAGCTTTATCTAGGGCCGTAGGTGCTGGCTAAGAAGGGGTTTAAAAAAATTTGAAATGTTAGGGAGGTTTGGGTTGGTGAAAGTTA
>JAGFPH010014493.1:0-23474 GCA_018207615.1 Philaenus spumarius | reverse complement strand
TGCATACTGCTCCACTCCGCTCGTCTACATGCATACTGCTCCACTCCACTCGTCTACATGCATACTGCTCCACTCCGCTCGTCTACATGCATCCTGCAACACTACGCTCGTCTACATGCATACTGCTCCACTACGCTTGTCTACATGCATACTGTTCCACTTCGCTCGTCTACATGCATCCTGCAACACTACGCTCGTCTACATGCATACTGCTCCACTACGCTCGTCTACATGCATACTGCTCCACTACGCTCGTGTACATGCATACTGCTCCACTCCGCTCGTGTACATGCATACTGCTCCATTCCGCTCGTCTATATGCATACTGCTTTGCTCGTCTACATCCATACTGCTCTATTCCGCTCGCAACGTGTAAACTCGCCCGTCGGCTTCGGATAAGAAGATGTTTATTCGAACCGCGTAATTTTGTGGTGTTTTACCTTTTGATCGATTTATGGGAAACCAAGAGATATAAAGACGTGTAAAAATACAAAATTTGCGGAATAATATCTTATATTTATTATTTTTTTTTTTTGTATAAAACGCTCAAAAAGTTTTATTCTGTAGTATGAAAAGTTGTCACTTCCGGTCAAAAATAATAATAAAGAATTCATACCTTATGTACTCAATATCAGCACTAACTCAATGCACAACCTTACGTAAAAAGAAACTAAAAAAATATCTCGATAATAATATATTTTTTCACTTATAACTAAACAAAATAATATATACAAAGAAAATCGTTTTATGTACATTTTTTTTTCTACACTTTAAGTGTGAAAGATTTAAAAACCTTAAGGAATTAGGCAACCCTGTTGGTGAAGCCTGTTTTTGTTTTTACCAGCACGAATTTAAAAAAAATATTTGTAGAACAGGATATCAATGCTACAACCATTATTTATTTTAATATATAACATTTTGTGATCTCAGCTAAGGCCTGTAACTACCTCCAACTAAGTAATACAGTGAGAAAAACAATAATTTTGCACCTAAAAGGGAGCACAAAAAAGATCTTCAATATTTCCAAATTTCAAGAAGACAGATATTTATATTTAAACAAAGTTGGCCAACAAGTTTTAAACATGTCGGACGTTTTGTGTATTTTTGTGTGCTATTTTATTTTTGACGACGTCCCAATGGGCGTAGAATTATCGTGTGTGAACTGTGTGTGTTTTATATTTTAATGTGTTTCGTGTACAGTGTTTGAAAATGCGATTAATCGCGAAACATACCACGTTTCTTAAAGAATTAATTGGATAACGATGACGGTAAGAAACACAATTTTATTTATTTAAAAAAAGTTTAATATAAATTGGTTTTATATTAGTTGGCAAAGCATTAAGCAATTTAGGTGCCTGGTGTATGAAACATTTGTGAAACATAGTCAGTTTGGCGTTGGGTAATATACAATACCTCTCCCTACGCGTATTCTGTATATTAGATTTTAGCATATCTTTCTTTCCTTTTATAGCCGCATTTAAGGATGACACACACATATAACCTGCGCAAAGATAAAATATTTAAGTGCCTAAATAAGGGCAAGGAATGTTCTAATTTGATTTATACAGAATTGAACTAATTATATGTTTCTGAGTTTTAATTATAGGCATAAGTGTGTTCAGTTATGTACCGCCCCACACCATCAGTCCATATCTCAGTTTAGCAAGTGCATAATGTATAACTTTTAATAATTTAATGCTACAAAAAGATCTCAAATAATACACCTTTCTCAATAACAGACAAAGTTTCTTATTTAGTTCCTTAAAGTGTTCTTTCCAGCATAATTTACAGTCTACCGTTACTCCCAGATACTTTAAGCTATTGACTCTGCCAATAGTTTCACAGTCGCAAAGAACATCAGATGAGCACGACATTGCATGATACTTGACTTCATTTTCAAAAGATATTTCATTTTTCAAAAACCAAACTGATAGTCTAAAACCAAACTGATTTGAACTAAAATATTGTATATGATCAAGAAACAATATAAGACTTGATTTAATTGCTCTTTCAAAAACCTTTGAAAATACAGAAAGAACTGCTATAAATAGGCCTGTAATTATCTGGATCCCGCTTATCGTCCTTTTTAAAAACTGGTACAACTACGGCGAAAAAATGTGCTTCCAGTTGTTGGATTTTTTGGGAATCATCCGAGCGACTTGGAAAACCAAATTGTACGTAAAACGCGGTCGTTAGAGTGCTTAAGCATACACACCTCCACACATGTATATAATTTGTAATGTTACCCCAAAACCTGTTCTCGAAACCGTGATCGGCGATCGGTGACGAATCCCTGTAGGTTCACAATAAGAGTCGCTGCAATAACTTTTCTTTCCTTTGGAAAGTTGCTAAAAAGTTAAATATACAAAGTTTAAATGAATGTAATAGACATTAACGAGATCGAATAAGGGTCTACGAATGAAAGCAAACATTGAAATGAAATTTTTATCAAATAGATTTACATAATACTATCAGGGTAAAATAAGAAAAAAATGGCTTAAACGACTGAATAAATAATCCTTGTTAGGCCCAGCTTGGACCAGTTTGAATTATTTTGACTTTTAACTAGGATGGAAGTATTGCTTGCTTCAAGTGGTTCGACGAAGGAACCTTTAAGAATATATGGCAATTTCACGCTAAAAAAAATCACAATTAATTTTGTACACGTTTGGTCTTTTGTTTGGGGTGAAGTATATGCTTATTATTGTTACAGTGCGAAAGGCGATTGTTCTATTAATTACCTAGGGTAGAATGCTGCCGTATTCTGTTGACACACAGATGGATTCATAGGGGTCGGGTTCATTTTTGTTGGGGGGGGGGGGGGACAACCGGTCAACGGCTGATCCAAAAGTTTGTTTGTGGAAGATAAAATAGAGAACAGCCTCAGGATAAAACACATTTGGTTGTTGATAGTGGAAAACATCGTTTAACATTACAATTTAAAATTTGAACCATTGACTGTTGAAGGAAAATCGGGTATGGATGAACTGGTCCGACGGTCAATATTTAGGGGTTAAACTAGTCCGAAGGTTTGCGCAAGGACTGAGGAAAGCTGGCCCGACGGTAGAGTATCAAAACAAAATTTCTACTTATGATAGTTCTACCCATCATTAAAGATCATTAGATCATTAAAGCAATATGACCTTTAAAATAGTTAAATTAATAATTGAATAGGTTAGTTAGGTCTCTGCAGCACATTTCAGAAGAAGAGGAAGGTTTCTTCTTTTAGCGTTGCTCAAGTTTTTTGTATGCATGTGACATCGCCTCGGGTGATTGTCAGTCACGGGATCGGGAGCGGACGCATTTCTCTTCTGATCAATTTTGCAGGTGGTTTCAGTAATGTGTAGAAATGTATTCCTACTTAGGTCGGTACATGGTTCGTAGCTATGTACACCCACTGTCTATAACAAAATTTCACCTACGCAATCCGTGAATGGATGCGCCGAACATCCTGATTAGATTGTGCCTTGTCACCCTTTGCGTATTTAAATTATTAATAAACTACTAATTTAAATCTCATCTCGCTGAACATAGAATAAATTGCACCTCACTAAACACTTCTACGAGTACTACACTACGATGCAACTGTAAGATAATTGAGTACTGGTTGGGGGATGGGCATTAGCAACCTTGTCAGGAAATCCCACAAATACCTGCCTACTGCCCTTCGTACCAGTTTAACCTCGACCCTTCTCCAAAGAATAGAAATACCTTCGACCATCGGACCAGTTTATATCACAACCCGGAAAATCTGCGATATGTTATGTATTCTCTTACGAACAATGCATTTAGAATTAGGATTGAGACAGTCTAAGGCTCAATTCCTTGCAGTTTTCTCGATTCAAAATATTTCAAACGAGTAAATTTTAAGTTATTATACAAATTATATCTGCTAGGATCCATGAAATAAGTTTTAGTACAATCGACGATTCCATAACGGATGAATCCAGTACTAAAATAGGTCTCGATAATGGAGGAACTCCGAAACGCGTCGACAAATTTTAGTGAAAGTGTTACGTTGGGATTGGCAGAAAATTGTACTAAAACTTATTGAGTAAATTTTAGTAAATCGTTCAATAGAAATAAAATTATTTTACTGTGCAAAAATACTATGGGAGTATCGGTTAAAATCAATTATGTGTATGTATAATTTGTATAAGAACCTTTATTCTGAAATTACACGATCCATATCTTTCGGGGAAAGTAATACTAAACAATTATCATTGGTTGTACGTAAACTCACTAAGTATAAAAATTTGTGTTGTAATCTTTAATTTTTTACAATTAAGAATAACATTGAAGCCAAACTAAGTTTCATAAGATTCTTATATTTTACAAACAGATCTGAATGTTGCCTTCTTTCAGTTCGTTTTGAAAATCTTTCAACTAGGGCACTTAGTATTTTGAAAACTAGTTTACTGACTGCGGAGTGAAACGGTGGGGAGGCCGGGGAGGGGTTGTCGCACAGGATTACCAAACTTCAACTAGTTAAAGAATAAAATGACTAGACTACTTCATTCAGTCCGTTCATTTAGCCAAATGATATCTCATAATAAGTAAACGTAACAACGATTAAATTGGAAAATAATTTTAACGTTAAACTTAATTAGTTAAAATAAACAACATATTTAAAACATTATTGACATAAATTACTTATAAAAAGGGGAAGAAGTTTACAAAATAGTAGAAATTAATTATTTGTGCATTTTCCACAAACATAAACTAATATTAAATTTATATACAATGTTGGGGGGGGGGGGCACGTGCCCCTCCGTGCCCCCTCCCTCCCGGTGCGACGCCTATGGATGGACTTATCCTCCTCTTTCATAGGTTCTTTGGATTTGTAGCCAATTATTAATGACGACAGACTGCATTTGGACTCAATCTGAGAGATTAGAATGCTTGAAGCTCGCGGCAAATAATAGTTTGGAGTGTGTACAGAAGTACAGATAATACACCGACAGTCGACGGCCGATAGCCATAAGGAACGCACCTACTAACTGTGTTTTTCTTTTAATGTGTTGTGTTTACGTATTTTATGTTTTGACAATTTCTCCTTAACGAAGTATTTTCTGATGATGGGGTGGAAACCCCTAAACGCGTCAAAAGTAGAAAAAGGAGGTAACCGACTGTATAAATTTGATAAAAGGATACTTTAATATACAATGAGCGAACTGGATTCAAAGTAAAATGAAATTATTATGCTTGTAAAAGTTCGTAGACCTTTGCTGACAATTAAACACGTTCTTTGCTAAAAGCTTTCTTTAAGAAATTAAGAATTTTAAACACGATTTTGTTCTTATTGTGTGCGTGTAATGGTACTGACTCAAATTAATTAAAATTTTCTGTAAACTATAGTTTAAGATAAATTAAATCTCAAGATTAGTGAGCTTCACTAGTTGTACATACATGGTGCGCACGTTTCATTGTTGCAACATCCAGAACAGCAATCTGTATTCTCCTGACACAGAAACACTTGTCTGTATAAATCAGAAACCATTTGTACGATTTTAATAAAACTTTGACTTATATTTCTGTTAAACACTGCAAAGTAAAATAATTCGACCACGCAGATGGCCCGTTGATGTGAATTGAACGAATTTCCGAAATTATGCTTATATGTTCAACCAACTATTTTGGAAATTGATCTACTCGCGAAGGCGCTGAATAGCTGCCGCTGTATACGAAATATATTAGTAGAATTTGTTTGCACCTCAGCCGCCAGCGTCGGCTCACGTGTTCCGTTCGTTCAATTCGTAGGGGAAAAACTCTACTTTGAGGCTTGTTTTTTTGGACTGCTTCGCTTCGCTCGCAGCTTACAAGCTTGGCCGTCTGCCTCGGATCGAAAGACGATTCCACGCTATAATCCACCACGTCGATTTGAACCGAGTACTTTTATTGTATTTTACGTTTTGATCGATTTTGGTCAACAAGGTCGTGTAAAAAAACAAAACGTGCATAATATTATCTAACATTTATGTTTTTAGATAAAACTTCAAAAAAAAAAAAATGGAAAAAATGGGGCGTTATACTATTAAAATCTGATTTTCTAGAAATAGGCGTTTCAGAAAAATAAACTTATACTTTTAATACAGGGTTTCAGAACACTAACCAATAACTGTTTCATATTTTGAAATCAGCTGATAATATTGGTTACTCACTATCAATTACCGCATATTGTCAATAAATAGGCCTACTATTACATTATAATATGTCTTATTTATTTTTAGTTTGGATGTAACACAGTTTTATCTTATTAGCGAATTTTTATAGGAAAAATGAGCTATTGCAGTGGCCCTTAAGGTAAGACCCAAGGTCGGGAGTAGCAAATGAGCACCGATCATGGTGCCCAGAACACGTTTTGGGGTGTCATTAAAATCATATATAAAATATATATATGTGTTCGCACTCTAGCGGCCGCATTTTAAGTCCGAGACCACTAGGAGCAAAAAAATTCTACTAATATATTGCGTACACACAGACAGCTGTGCAACGCCTTCGTGAGTAGAACTATTTTCCAAATTGTTGGTTGAAACCCTAAAACATAGGCATATAAACTTAATTTTGGAAATTTGCTCAACTCACGTCAGCGGTCCAGCTGCGTGGTCGTATTATTTTTAAATTCCTTAACGCAAGTTTTTATCGGTTTTTGTGTGTTGAAACATGTGTTGGTTCAGTCTTGCCTTAACAATACTATTTTGTACTAATCCGGACATCCGAATCATCTGTTTTATCTGTTATTTTATTCAATTGGTTGCTTTGGTAATTAATGTAAATACATACATTCAAGAAGTTGGTTCATCAATCTAGGCCTAGCCTAGAATTATGTTTAATTTATTGTACCTGCCTTAAAGGCAACATACTGACATAATTTATATTTTTGTGCACACCTTTGAATGATATAAGTGTCATCTTTCAACTGTCGATTTTCAGTTTTTCATAATGTTGCTTATTTATTGGTACTACAGCTGTTAGACGCTATTGGTTTAACGAATAACTCGATCCTGTGAATTTGTTCCGACTAAATTTACAAATATTTAAATAAAAAATGTCTTTATCAATATGAATTCTAGCCTATGTTACTCAGGAATAGTGTAGATTTTTATTAGTAAAACTATTTTTTCAATCGGTTCCGTAGTTCCAGAGATTACCCCCTACTTACAAACAAACAAATTTTACCTCTTTATAGGAAACAGCTGACTACTGTTACTATTACAGTCAATAAACATATGTAATAGGGCTTACATTTTTGTTAAATATTGAGTATATTTTTTGTTGTTTATATTTAATAGATGCTGCAGTTTTTCTAAACGTATATAAAAACACGCTTGCATTGAAATGAAAGTTTGTGTCAAAATTTCAAAGAAATTGGTAAAGAATTTTCGGAGATTATCGATTTTGAAAAAACACACATTTAGCCCTACATTTTTATTTAAATAGATATCATTATTCAAACATTGGAAAGTGAATAGACCTTTTATAGAATTTTATGCAGTCGACATTTTGTTTTTTCAATTGTTAATTTTTATCCTGAAATCGGATTTTTTTATAATTACTTTAAAATTTGCACAGCCATATAACGAAATAACCTAACTACAATTCAAAATAGAGGACGTTTAAAATAATTCGACCACCCAGCTGAACCGCTGACGTGAGTTGATCGAATTTCCAAAATTAAGTTTACTTTTTTTAGGGTTTCAACCAACTACTTGAGAAATTGATCTACTCGAAATCAATTAGTAGAATTTGTTTACACCTAAGACTGACGCGCTTTCGTTCCACTCCGCAGCCTTCGTCCTTGATGCCTCGGGTTATATACTGCTCCACTTCACTCGCAATGTACAAACTCGTATAAGTTTGTGTAAAAACATCTGGTGTGCACATCACACAACTTTCCTTACCAAAATAGATGCTGTATCAATTATAAAATTTTTCGAGCGAGAGATTGATGATACCATTTTCGAGTTAATAGGAGTATCCGTTTCGAAGAAAGCGGTACTAACTTCAAAACGGTTAATCCCACGGACCTGATTTTGCTCTCAATCGATTTCTCACCCCCAAAAATGTCAAGGTCGATACCAAACACGGCTAGTTTAAAAAAAGTAATTTTTGCCCCCAAAAAGGGCGTTTTTGGGGTCAATTTTTGAAAAAATGGAAAAAGTTGAGTGGGGTATCTTTTTTGACATTCTTTTGGACGCTGAATCGAATGAGACCATTTTCAAGTCGATAGGACCAGCCATTTCGGAGATACAAACAAAATAACTTGCGTTTTTGTAATAACTTTTTTCAACGAATTTTTAAGGGTATATAGCGTACATAGCGTGTTAAGGGGGTCTGAGTAGAGTATGTTAGCAAAGTTTAATCAAAATCGTTAGAGGGGTTTTGGAGTAAATACCAAAAATGTGCTAAAAACTGGTCCCACGGTAAGACACCACCTCCGATTTGTTTCAAATTTACATGGGTTTAATTGTTTACGTGTTTGAAGATATCCTGTAAATTTCAGTTCGATCCGTCCAGCCGTTTGCCCTGTGCACTCCGGACACACACACACACACACAGACACACAGACACACAGACACACAGACAGACCAATCGCCAAAAATGCATTTTTTGGACTCAGGGGGCCTTGAAACGTAAAGATATTATGAAAACTCGACATCGAATTTTTGGGTCGATCGCAATACTTACCTTACCTAGTATAGGGTAAGGAAAGTAAAAACAAAATGTGCAGAATAATATCCTAAATTTATTTTTGTAGATAAAAACCCCCAAAATTTTTCATTCTATTGTACGAAAAGTCTAAAACAATAGTTATTTCCGATCAAAAAATATGCTTCCGGTTGTTTTAATTTTTGGGTAATGAACTTTTCCGAGTGTCTTGGACAACCAAAGGTCGTACCAAATTTGAACAAAATCGGACAAAATGCGGCCGGTTGAGTACGAACACATATTATACATGTATAAATTAAATTTTTAATGATACCCCAAAACGTGTTCTTTTAGCTCATCTTTCCTATGGAAATTCGCTGATGATTGATGTTGAATACTCACCGGACCGTTATTTTTTTTACAGAGGTAAGAGCGTTGAACTCCGACAACCAAAACACAGAGCATGGTAAACGTAAGAACTGCTGTGGACGTCATTTCGGGTGAAACTAAGCAACTGTAAGTGAAATAAAGCCAGCTGTGTACCGTGACCTTGGTAAAACCTGCGGTTCATTAGCCGGTTATCTTGGTTCTGTGTGTAACGCTGTGTGTAACCGTTATTGTAACAGTGATTGTAATTTATAATATTTGTTTTACAGAATGTTCTATTATTTCAGAAATGTCGACTGGATGGAACCGAACGCTTAGTAGTGCGCCACGCTTGGGCGTTACAACTGGAAGCTACCGAGCACTAAAGTGAGGTTACAAATCTGCAATGTTAAGAGTGCACATATTCAAATAAATCAACCACGCAGCTGAACCGCTGACGTGAGTTGAGCAAATTTCCAAAATTAAGTTTATAGGCATATGTTTTAGGGTTTCAACCAACAATTTGGGAAATAGGTCTACTCACGGCGGTGCTGAATAGTTGCAAACTGCTTCGCACGCCATTCCGCATGTTGGGAGTATCTTCAATACAAAAAGCATTGGGTGCTTCGAACGCCATTCCGCATGTTGGGAGTATCTTCAATACAAAATGCATTGCGTGCTTCGCACGCCAACCCCGAGGTAAAACAAACCACATGACTTTGAACCGGGTACTTTTATGGTACTTAAAGTTTTGATCGATTTTGGGGGAACCAAGCGAGCTACAAGGACGCGTAAAAAACAAAATGTGCAGAATAACATCCTACATTTATAATGTAGAAAAACTCTAAAAAATATTTATTCTCTTAGGAAAAATCTAAAAAAATAGTTACTTCCGGTCAAAAATCATGCTTTCGATTTTTTATTTTATTTTTTTGGCTAACGAACTCGTCCAAGCGACATAGACAACCAACATGTGTACGAAATTTGGACCAAATCGGACTTTAAATGCGGCCGCTAGAGTACGAACACATACATACATATATATGATTTTTAATGACACCCCAAAATGTGCTCTGGGGACCATGATCGGTGCTCATTTGCTACTCCCGACCTTGGGTCTTACTATAAGGGCCACTGCAATAGCTCATTTTTCCTATGGAAATTCGCTAATAAACACCAACACAAAGATTCCAGTTTAATAAAATACAAAAACGTCCATAAAACATGTTAATACACTTTAAGTAACGTAGTTTTGAACTTATTAGAACGGACCGAAGCACTTAAGCCTCACTTCTTATGCATTATCGGAGTGAATTGTTTTACTGAATAATCGTGCTACACCGATTAAGCTGATGTGACGAGCTGGAAAGGGAGGGGTCGGAAGGGCGGGTGGGTGATAGTTTCGTATCCACCCACCACTGCGACACAACTCATTGTGTTCCTCAGGCTGTAATTATGTTCCGAAGCAGTAGAAAATTGAACGTGACCAAAATTTATTTTGTAAAATCCTTCAATTGCTCGGTGGGGTAAGGCGGAGTGTTTCCGCAAGAAAAGGATAGAATGGCACTTAATAAAATCAGCGTCTGTGAGCACAGCAAAGTACTGAGAATACAGGCTGCCTCGCAACCATTCTATCAAACTTTACTTTACAGGCTAAAACATGCAAACCTATACATAGAAATAAAATCGAAGTGTCTGACTGTTATTTCGAAGTAAATACTATTTTCTAAGCGCATATGTTCATTCACACTTTACCAAAACCTAAACATGCATTTTAATTTGTTTCTCCAAGTCTTTCAGTCTGGCTGTCTGTCTGTTTGTCCGGGCTAATATCCAGACTGGCTGAACCAATTTTGACGAAACTTTCATTCGCAATAAAGGTAATACTGTAGTGATTTTGGATAAAGTTGATTACTTTAGTAGGGTTTCAAAAATGTTAAAAGAAGGACCTTATAAAGAAATATCTAAAAATCCAATTAACAAATTTATTAGGAACACTAAAGATACCATAAAAAATTATTATTTTAATTTATGTTTGACTATTTATAGTTTTAGTAGACCAGTTTGTTATTTTTTTGTATTTAATAGTTTTATAATTTATTGTTAATAATAGAACATGTAGGAGATTTAATGTGGCTCCTCCCATTCCCCCTCCCCCACCAGGTCGGTCTTGGATTAACCGGTATGGGGAGGAGTGGGGGGAGGGCGTGTACAGTATATATAGGGCTGTAATATTTTATGTATACTTTAGTAGTGTTAAAACCCTCTGAGGATGATGACCATGTCATCGAAATGTACATAAGGGTAAGATATTAAACTTAACTTACAATTTAGTTGTTTAGTTATAGTTTTTGCTCCTTGTTTTGTGGTTCGGGTTTTTATTTAAATCAGTGTGATTTTGTCGCCACAGTGCTCTTTTATTTGTTTAATCAATATGGCTTCCCGGTCATCTGAGCAGAATCTCTTCCGTAAGTTAAACTTACAAATAAGATTTTTAAAAGTAGATATTAAGTTTCTTAAAGATTGTCAAAAATGTAATATTTTTCCTAGGTTTATATCAGGCATAAAAATTAAACTTAGTAATTCTAGGACGGACAAAGTTCTTGAATTTGCTAAGAAAAAATGGCTGAATTTAGAAATAAAATATTTATACAGCAAATTAAGTAGGTTAGAGTTGGATTTGTATAAATTACATCATAAGTTAGCAAAAAATTGTGAACCGCATGAGTTTGATGAATTTTGTAGGAAAATTCATGTTATTAATGAACATAAAAATTAGGTAAAAGTCAACAAATTGCATAAAAAGTTGTTAGACATTAGTAAGCCTAAAGATAAATTAGATCTTAATGTTAATAAATTTCCACCTTTAGTTAAAAATGAATCCAATCAGACCTTTAATAAAGAGGAAACGGATCTTTTGAGTAAGGGACTTAAGTTTTCACTCAATAATTGTAGGCCTACTCACAACATAGTGGAAGATATAGTAGCTAATATTGAGAGTAGTATTCAGTACTTAAAAGATTCTGATAAAAATTACATTAGGAATGCTTGTAAAATTCAAATCCAAGCGAATTTAGGCAGTAAAAATTCGGGAAGTAAATATAATTTAATAAAAAAAGAAATGGGTATAATTAAAGGTCTGAGACAGAAGGATTGTTTTTACCTTAAGGCTGATAAAGGTAATACTGTAGTGATTTTGGATAAAGTTGATTACTTTAGTAGGGTTTCAAAAATGTTAACAGAAGGACATTATAAAGAAATATCTAAAAATCCAATTAACAAATTTATTAGGAACACTAAAGATACCATAAAAAATTGTGGTTTGGTGATTCCTAAAAATGATGTTTTTAAATTTCATGTTTCCAATCCAGTATTACCTAGATTGTATTGTCTTCCTAAAATTCATAAGGAAGGTAAATCGATGAGACCTATTGTTTCAGGGATTAACTCACCGACTTACGTTCTTTTAAAATGGTTAGCGGAGGAGTTTAATAGATTTGAAACTAAATTTGGATCTTTCTCTATTAAAAATAATTTAGAATTTACAGACATAATTAGGGATGTTAAACTCCAAAGCAACGAAATATTTGTTTAATTTGACGTTAGCTCTCTGTTTCCTAGTATTCCAATTAAAGAGACTATGGGTTATTTGAGAGAATTTCTGCACAAAAATCAGGTAGAACCTCGGAAAATTGATGAGTATGTAAGATTAACCGAGGTCTGCATGGATCAAAATTATTTCCAGTTTAATAATGTTTTTTATCAACAGCTTGATGGTACGGCTATGGGTAATTGTTTGTCTCCTTTTATAGCAGACCTTTTCATGAGTAAGTTTGAGGAGGAGTTAAGCAATGATCTTGAATACTTTCCTAGAATATGGCTGAGGTATGTGGATGACATTTTTGCCATTTTTGACCTTAACAAATCCAGTGTTCAGGAATTTGTAGATCAATTAAATGGCAAACACAATTCTATTAGATTTACTCATGAAACTGAATTGAACCAAAGCTTGCCATTTTTAGATATTTTATGTATTAGAAATAAGCAACAGATAGAATTCGATATATATAGGAAACCCTCAAATAATCATAGGTACATATTAAGCAATCGAATCATAGTTATAATAGTCCAGTCAAATAGTCTCCGATGGTGCTTGTTTCAGGAAAAAATATAGAAGTTTTTTTTCACTCGTTCTATATGTTTTTTGGGATGCTGAATCCGAATTTCAACTTTGCTACTTCTTACGGATATGGCTTCACACCGAAAATCGCAAAAAACCTTAAAATTTTGCGTTTTGGGCCATGTAAACCGTATTTAAAATCTTGTTTTAAATTGCGTGTAATGTTAAGGCACACTATTTACCCGATAGTCCTTTTATTTATCTAATCACATCTTCGAGTGAAGGCGCAGGCGCAGGCTAGTAATACAACATAACACGTGTCCTATCTTGCTTAGTTTACAAGTTGTCTGTATGTATGTGTGTTTTTGAAAAACATTGCCTCATGAACGGTTTAAGGTAATTAATGAAACTCGGCGTGAAAGTTTGTCACATTGCTTTAGAGAAATGTGCAAAATTTAATTTCGCTGCAGCTACCCGTTTTAAGATGGTGGCAGTTCAAACTATTTTAAATTGAATAGTATTCAGATATTATCTGAAAAACTGAACATTTTAGGAAATAATGTCAAGATAGAAAAAATATAGACAGTTTAAAGACAAATGCAACGAATATAACTTTGTATCATCGAGTCAATTATAACTGAGCCGTCGGTGGATTTCCGTGATTATTGAAGAGTTTATGGTTAAGTTTAAATCAATATTGTTTCATAAAGGAATAAATATTACAAAAGTAAGCTAGCTTTAATGGGTTAAATATATAAAAACTTTTATTTTGTAATACGAGTAATTACTGTAATAGATTTTTCCGAAAACCCCCCGCCCCTGCACTTACTATAGATGTTTTTGTTCTACGTTGCCTTAAGGGTAGTGGGGGCCATCTTGGATTTTTATCCCATAAGAGCAATGTTAAATTTCAAACCATTTATTTCGTTTATTTTTTATCATAAAATTGTTGTCAAGGTCTGATTTTAAGCACAGTCACAATACGCAACCGTTTTGCAATTTACATTTTTTTTAAATGCTTTTGATTTGTTATGTAATTGACATTTTGTTAGTACAAAGTTTGAATTTTTTTCCTAACACAATAAAAAATGAATAACGAAAAATATTTTGTAAGCCGGATCGGAAATTTTATAAAGAATATTCAGTTTTTTTTTTGAACACTCAATTACAAAAGATATACTTATAAAATGGTTTGAAATGAGTGAATATCAAAGCGTTCAGCTGCAAGAAATTGCATTGTTTAGATAGGGATATAGTGAGAAGCGCTTGTGTTTCCGGTTGCTTTCTCGTTTACTGGAGCAGACCCTTAAGCTTCTTCTTTACTTCTGTTTTCATATTACTTAGTACCCTAGTTAGCTAAGATGTTGTAACTTTTCTAACGCTTGCCGATGCAAATTTTTCTTTCAGTTTATCCCAAGCTTCTTCTTTAAATTTATCGTAGAAGGAATTCTTGATTTGTCCAATACAATTGTATGTTCCGAAATACGACTTACATCAAACAGCTTTCTATATAATTTTACTTTCTCACTATACTATAGTATAGAGAAAGTATAGTGATCGCAAAAAAAATCGATTTTGAGATTTTTTGGAAATATCCGTTTTGGGATCCCCAGAGCCCAAAAAATAGGTTTTTACAAAATGTCTGTCTGTATGTCTGTATGTATGTTTGTCTATGTCTGTATGTCGTATATGTCTGTATGCATACAAAGCTAGAGCGAAAACTATTCGATAGATTTGAAACAAATTTACACCAGGCATCAAGTAAGCCTGTATATAGATGCACGAAAAACGGTTTTGAATTTTTTTGAAAAACAACCCCTTTATGGCAAAAACCCCCAAAAAATCAGTTATTATTTTTTTATAAAAAAACGGCTCTAACGATTTTTATAAAATTTGGCTTATTTGTAGCCTTTAATGTACCCTACCACATGCAAAAAACAGCACCTTTCTAAAAATTCTCGTTTAGCTAATAACAATAATAATAACTGATTTTTGGGGATTTTTTTGGCCATAAAGGGGGTTGTTTTTCAAAATGTTCAAAACCTTTTTTCGTGCATCTATACAGGCCTAATTGACGTGTTTGGTGCAAAATTTGTTCGAAATCGATGAATAGTTTTCTCTCTAGATAATCATAAATAATATTTATTAGTTAATCTCCTACTTTAATAAATTACCTCTCCTACCCTACCTACAATAATGAAGTCACAGTGAATCTGTTTAATAATTTAAATATGTTCCTGGTACCGTTTATTTTCTCTTGTTTCCAATCTTCTTCCTCGCTTGATTGAAGGTAAACAACTACACACGTAAGATGAAGAAATGCAAAATAGGAATGCATTTTCGACATAGCGCAATATGGATATGCGCAGTAGCGGGATGGGATGAATGGTTAATATGTCAAGAAAGGATCAAAGCTGAAACCTAGTCCAAAACTAGTAAGTGCTTAAAATTTTTCAAACCAGTAACTACTAGCTATAGTAAATGCTTAAGTTTTTCCGGAAACTACTTAAACCTGCTAGTTGTTACTACATATAACTAGTATTTGTTTATTGAAGAAATTTTATGGTATTTACTATTTTATGGTAAAAGTGCCTAGTATTTACTAGATAGTAATAACTAGTTTTTATTCTCTTCAACCGTTACGTCTTACTTTTTGATTTGAAATTCGTCCACTATTTAATAAATGACTTAATTGATATTCATCTAATTTGTTTAACACTGAAACAAGTAATTCATAATCATTATTGTAAATTAAGTGAGCTAGCTTTCTTTTGTGTATTTATTTATAATAAAATATTCAATATACCTGCTAGATAATGTGGTAAAGTCTGGTTGAATGGTTGCAAGACACTATGTAGGAAGTAATAATTTGTGTAATAATAATTCTATTTAAATAGAAAATAATTGTAATTTTAATTATTCAGACGAAGGGAGGAGCTCAAGTATGGTTAAAAATAAGGAATACCTTACATTTGTGTATTGAATACTGCATTTCACGTTACAGTGCTTTCCACGCTCTGCCACTTTCAACGCTTCACTCAACCGTTATTTACATAAAAAAATATTCTACGCGTCAAGTTTTGGTGGAAGAAATCTGCCCGTTTTCTGTAAACCACATTTATCTCCTACGTACTTTGTTGTGGCTTCAGGTTGTACCTGATTTCCGTCTTGCAACGTATGTTGTAGTTGTAAGCATGCTCCCATCTTCAGGCTATGTTGTTTATTCATTCATATGTGACCACGTCAAAAATTAATTTATAACACAATTCAGAGCACGAATGATTGCGCCGCACGAATTTTTTTTACCAAACTGTTGGCATTGGGCCGCGTTGCGTCAGTGCGACGGTCACTCATGCGGCTAGACGGAAAACGAAGCCTTTTAGGACATAAAATGTTTGCGATTTTTTATTGTGAATGATTAAATAAACGGGTAGGCGAAGAATTATTATTGAAACACCCTGTATGTTCTCAATTGTCACAACAATCTTGTTAAATGATTTTTTAAACAGAAAGATAGTAAAAAGTTATGTTAAAATTATTGTTATTAAAATTATTATTAAAAATTTTGAAAAGAGTAAGACATTTGACTTTTTTGAAATTAAAATTTATTTATATTTGTCCTTTTTACTTTCTCCACCCTATATGTAGTATATGGAGAAAGTATTGTTTTCGTCCAAATTTTCGAATTTGAATTTTTAGTGGAATTATCTGTTTTGGTGCTCCCTGAGCCCCCAAAAAATGTTTAGTAGATTTATTTGTGTTGGTGCTCCCTGAAACCAAAATTTTTTTAGTGAAACTATTTGTTTTGGTGCTCCCTGAACCCAAAAAAGTGTTTTTTGGTGATGTCTGCCCGCGTGTCTGTTAGGATGTGTACAGAGCTGGAGACCATACCAACGGTCCGGTTTTGATGAAATTTGGTATGTAGGTGTAGTTCTGGAATATCTCCAGGCGATTTTTTCATTTTTAAAAATTTTAGATTTTTAAGAGGTTTTATCCCCCAAAAGTGGCAAAAAACCGAGAAAACTCTAAATTTCTCAAAAACGGCTCTAATGATTTTGATAAAATTTGGCTTATTTGCAGCCCTTAATGTACCCTACCATATTCAAAAAACTGCATCTTTCTAAAAATTCTCGTTTAGGTAATAATAATAATAACTATAACTGATTTGTGGGGTATTTGGCCAAAGGGGGTTGTTTTTCAAAATTTTTCAAAACTTTGTTTCGTTCATCTATACAGGCCTAATTAACACGTTTGGTGCAAATTTGTTCGAAATCGATCGAATAGTTTAAATAATAATAATAATATAATATGGATGTGTGTTACATGCATCTAATCTTTTCCATGGTAACATTTTCCTACTTTTGCAATTCTAAATAACCACCTCCTATGCTACTCTTGGGAAGGTATAGAGTTTCAACTGGGATAAAGTATGTGGCAGTTATTTGGTACCGTTTATTCTTATTATAATAGTCATTAAAATATTTTTCAAATTTTTTACTTGTTTCAATAAAAAAAATATTTTCAGTAAAATGTGTGTTTGGAGGCTTAAAAATACCTGCAACACTTAAAAAAACGTTAACTATGACAAAAATTTTCTGATTTTCTATGACATATACCTAATTTCGAGTTGTGGCAAGCCACATATAAGAGTGTCGGAGTAATTATACGAAAAACACCGCTAACACTCACCCAAATTTCAAGATGGATAGTGAACTTTCTAAATCTAGCATATCCTCTGCCCCCACGAAGCCTATCACCTGCATGTATGGCACCCTACCTCCGATGTGCCAGAGTGGGGGGGGGAGTGGGTTTGGTTTGGAGAGCACACACTCGCGGTACCAATTTTGCCTACTCCGCTAACAGCTTGCGCCGAAGCCTATAATTCGCTGGTTACACGCCTCCATTCCCTGGTTCAAAATAGAAAAACTCGACATACAACCAAACCAGTCCAGGGTTAACTCCATTCGTTCCAAACAAACGTTTCCCTTTCCTCCTTCAAAATGTTTAGTATACAATATTCAGGTTTCCTCCCATTAGTTATAAATATTTTCTTCTGGAAATTGCGCAATCATTGCACACTCATTACACACTCATTACACAATCATTACACACTCATTACACAATAATTGCACACTCATTACACACTCATTACACAATAATTGCACACTCATTTCACAGCTTGACTCTTGGCCTTTTAACATGTAAATTATCTGTCCACATTTTTTAAATACAATGAACTTCTTCTGCACACCTTTATATTCCTAAAATTGTTTTATTTAAAAATGTGATTTATATTCAACGATTTAGCCACTCTAAGCAATACAACACACAGCAATGGTGGGTTATCTAAATGTATCAATTACTTTTAGACTGCGCAACGCACCAAAGATATTTGTGATTTCCATATCTCAGTGATATAATTAAATTGTTTCATAAAACATTTTTACTTTTCCCCATCAGAAATGAAACTCATTAGAACTAACTGTACAAGTCCAAAGCTTTGCTGCACAAATTGGTTGCACGTGTTTGAACATTACTTTCCCGTTATAATGTCTCGTATTTCGTGCAGTCTTTTTACACGCGTCAAAAAGCTTGAGTAGAGTTTTCGTTATGTATCGGAAATGCCCCAGTTCCGATGGAGAATCGATGAGGTGGTATTTATTTCTATTTCCGAGTTGTCGCTTCCACGTGCACCGAGTTCATTACTTTTACGGCAGGCGGGAAGTTTTAAAAAAGGGTTTTAACCATCTCTGACCTTTACACACCTTGTAAGGTACAAATAAGTATTTTAGCGTTCCGTACTTTGAAAGGCAGGTCTATCGCGCACAGTTGGTTTTGAAAACATACGACTCATAGTTAAACGAAATAGTTCAATTATAGAAAACTGAAACCGTCGCCCTAGTTATAACAAAAGAGATTATATTTTAAAAAAGGTACATACATTGAGTTTCATAGTTATTGGCATACGCGTCACTTCAGATAGAAACAAGATAATATCGACTACGTTCAGAAGATATTGCGACACAAACAATCGATTCCGACGGATAGGAAGTCGGAATCAATTGCAATTATTGTGACAGTTTTTATATTGTACAAACAGGTAGAGCGTGAAAGAACGTTTCAAGGAACACTTACTGCGTTATAACAAGCGAAAGGTTAATTGAAACTTTGCGCAACATCTAATGGACTTAAATCATTTGTACACGAAATGTTACACCCTTAAATTTGCACGAAATGAAGACTCATGGATGCAATCAAAGAATTTGAAATTAATATAATGTTTAAAAAAAATCCTGATAATACGTATATTGAATGTCCAGTTTTCATTTGAGAGGCGAACTTTTGGTCACAGCCCTTGTTTATCACAAAAAACCCGGTTATTAAAGCCTGGGTTACATTGGTCGAGTAGAAGGGCGAGTTAATGGCCGAGTTAGAACTTGACCAATGTAAACAGAACGGCAAGTCACGTGTTGGGCGAGTCGGTTCCTAGACCCTGTTGGCGGGCTAGTCGAATGTTTCAGCAGACAGACAGCTGCTCGCCCACTCTCATTCCCCCACCACCAACAGTTTTATACTGCCACCTTACGCGACGTGTGTAACCGTTCAGTCGAGTGAAGAGTGGGAGTAAAGAAACGTGTTTTTGTGCCACGTCATACCTACTGTAACATTTCCCTTTACTGCATGTGAACGAACATTTCTAAAATGCAGCGAGTACAAACTGGGCAGAATACTCGGCCCCGGTTTAGAAATGTTTGTTCACATGCAGTAAAGAAAAGTATGACAGTGGGTATGACGAAATTGCACAAAAACACGTTTCTTTATTACAAATGTGACGCGAAATTTTAGGTTAGATTAAAAAAACCCACCAAAATTAAAATTTCCACAACTTCCCATGACTTCACTTCCGGCACCAACGTATCGCCGTCTCTACCAACGGATGTAATAATCACATGTGTGCCGTACAGAATTTCTTCAAGGGTTATTCCATGAGAATCAATGAAGCATATACTGCCAGATATGTCAATTTCACGGGAATGGTAAACCAATAAGAACAATCAAAAATAAAATCTTCCAATCAGAAAAGAATACGTAAAACACGCGGAAAAGTATTTGGGATATTTCAGAGAGGACGCGGGACTGTCATCAAAATCCTTCAACAAAAGACCGGGAGTATACATTCCAAAGCGCATGAGTAGAATTAATAGTATCATCATAATTTCATCACCAAACAAAATTATTGAAGTGAAAACTTTTATAGGCGCACGGCGTCCAAAATATTTTGCGGGTGGTGATTCAGATTTTACCGTCACGCTCTATTCCGCCAAGCTCTACTATATATAGTACACACAGGGCCGTTGCGTGGTATGTGGGCGCCCAAGGCAAGGCTGAAATCGACGCCCCCATCCCCGAAAAACTCGTAATAGTGTTCGTTCCAGTTATGGTTCGGGGGGATGATACCCTAGTTCTTTAGAGTCACTCCGTTATCCACCACATATGGACCCGCCGTGTTCCGGACTGGAAAAACGGTAGCTATTATAAATAACAGCATCATGGACCACAAACCCTTCACACTACATATTTTATATACATTGCAACGGATAAACCTTATGCAATGCGTGAAAAATTGAGTTTTGTTGTAAAACTGCAAAAATCAAGATTTCATAGCAGAAGTTGAGGTACACCCTATACTTAACTAGATTAGAATACGACAAGTCCCGGCCAACTGTACTGTGTCAACAGAGATGGACTTTTGTCCAGGAACTTGTTTCAAGTTGCCTGAAAGACTTAGAAAAATTAGTTATTTTTATACAGGAATAAGGTGTTAAATAAAAGTATAAAATTGATGAATTTTATGGGTAAATGTGAAACACGGGAGGTGGAAACATTGTTCATGGAAGTCACAATTTTGTAAAATAAAAAATGTTAAAGTTATAAAGAGTTAAAGTTATAAAAAATTCTCAAATTTCATCAAAATTAAATGAAAAAGATATTTTTGAAAAGCGTAAGAAAAATTGTATAAAAGATGTTAAATAACAAATTAAGGAATTTTTGGTATTTTAAAAGTTAGAGATAATTGTTAAAGTTTGAAGGTGAAAAAGCACCATGAAAAATGAAGAAGGGAAAATGAAAAAGTAAACAAGTTGTAAAGAAGTAAAAGTTTTATAAGATAAAAAGTTTATAAATTGTTAATTAATTAAAATAATAGGTGAGAAAGTTCATACCTATATTTTGACAGAAATAGAATGAAAAAGGTGGTAAAAATAATAACATAGTGTTAAGAAAGTAGTAAGGGTATAAAATTGTAAATCTCAATCGAAAGTATCAATTTAAAAGTTAAAATTCAAATTCAAAAGTAAATGTTAAATTTGGCAAATTTTGCAAGTCCCAAAAACAGAAGAAAAATCTTCGGACAGAATGGAAATTTTGGCTAATATATCATAAAACAATAACCAACATAGAAGAAAAAAGAAAAAAGATTTTCCTTCAAAACCAGAAAAGTTTTCGTGAGGAAAAACCGCGGAATACGCGAGGCAGCGCCATAAGCGAACCAAACGTAGTACGACCATCACTCAAGTTTGAGAAGAAAGGAAAATGTATCAGGAATACGATTACGAAAACCGCAAGTTCATAAAAGCAGTTAAAGGAAAACTACGAGGAAAATACGTAAGACAATAGGAGAAAATGTTAGGAGGGGAGATCTAGATTAGCTGATGGCAAGGCCTAACGAAGAAGTTAGTGGGGGTAGTACCAACCTAAAACTTAAAGAAATCAATGCAAGTTGCATGGCAAGATATCGAACAAGGAATAGAAAAATAAGAAAGGCAGTTGGTACTCGGAAGGCGGCAAAGGAGGCTATATAAGCGGAGTACAGCGGGAGCCGCGTATCTAACGATCTATCGCGTTCTATCGCTCTACCTATCGCTCAGATATATCTATGGAACGAAGCTCTAACGAGCTAACGATATATCGCTCTCTCTAAATCTGGAATCGCTCTCTCACTCTTTGAGTTTTTTCTTTAGATCGACGTTGTTAGACGGATCTGCGATGTTATAGTAACGTACTTAGAAGCAGTGTTTTATAAAGACAGCAGTAAGATATGTGTCAATCAAACAGTGAACATTTTAATTAATTATAATATTATGCGAGATAATATTTCAAGTAACAGTTTTCATTAAGATTTTATCAAACGTAAATACGAGTTAAATGAACAAAGACAGTGTAAAATCAGTTAGTATTACAGACAGTGAAAAAACGATTGAACAGTTTGAGTGAATTACGCTATAGTTAATTATATAGCGGGTGCGTCAAAAAATCTATAAATGACGTAGTCTACAAGAATCACAGGACTGATGTAATGACAATAACTGGAACCACACATGGACTTTGAAGGACTACTGGAATAAGAAGCGGAAACCAAATCAGGGAAGGCGTTAAACCAAATCAGGAAAAACGTTAGAAGACATCAGGGAAAGTCAAACCAGGCAAAAGCTGAGACCACGAGAGAGACGTTCAACCGCACCAACGATAACCGGACTTCAGGGAAGCTGTATTTCAATCAACATTCTTGGGAAAGGTGTTCAGAGTCCAGGGTCGCAGTAATAAAAGGTCTGTCAGAAAAGTTACGATATCCCTTATTAAAATATTGCCTGAGTTAAATTTAAATAATTATTGATACTGGGTTGAGATAAAAAATTAGGTTTTTCAAAATATAAAATTATTAATCTTGTAAATTAAATATATAAAATCATTTTCATAATTAAATAATTAAATAATAAATATTAAAAAGGAAGGAATAATTAAGTATAAATGAATAATAAATGGTTCTACCTAAAAGAGTTAAAATTTATGTAAATAGTAAATTTAGTTTAAAATTTATGTTTTTGTAGTGGAAAGAACCACAGAGTATTTTGAGTTTTTTATTGAATAAATTTTCTTTTGATTTCAATTAATATAATTAATTTACCTTGTTCAAGAGATTCTTATTATCTAAGTATCATATATGATAAGTTGTTTTCAGTGTATGATCAATATTGAAGGGCGGAAACGCAAAGTTGGCATTTCCAACGAAATTTCACAAAGCACAAATAATTTAATTATTCTAGGTAAAGTTCCACTGTTCTCACTCCTCGGAGATTGTCAATAAATATAATATTAATTACTGAGCTGAGCAAATTTAAAGTTAATAGTAACTTGAATAACTGGAAGGAATTTAATAAAATATTTTTATTTAAGGTGACTATAGGCATAGTTATCTTAACCAGAGTTATATCACCTAGGCTATTAAAATTAATTTGCCTTAAACTTCCAGTAGGTGATATAATCTCTTTATTCTGTAACA
>JAGFPH010014492.1:0-23479 GCA_018207615.1 Philaenus spumarius | reverse complement strand
TCGATATTTCTGACTACTGGTAGCTGCGCTGCGAGTGCGCGTTGACAGCGCTCCGTATAACTTTGTTTGGCGTTGATAGCGCCGCGTCAATCTGCGTTGGTAACGCTCAACGCCGGGTTAGCTTATATTCGCCAGCAATGATAGCGCTCGTATAACATGGATAATAAAACAGTGTGATGGGGTGCTGGCTAGACCGTCACTCAAGGTCAGTGAGGGTTGATCTTGAGGAAAGGATGTTAATATTTACTATTGTCTGACTCTCAAGCCCTTTACCATTTACTTTTAAAATATATACAATGTTTCAGAGTTTGTGATAAGTTAAAGAACATTCATCCGTTTCGAATTTATTGACTATATATATAAATTCAATATATATAGCGGATACAGAATATACATATATATATACTAGCTGACCCTTACGGCGTTGCCCGTGGTGGTTGGTATTTTCAGTCTTTTTAACGTAATTGTATTCTTTTTAAGTGTTCAGTCAGTGTTTGGCTTATATATATAGATCTTAAATAATAAAAGCACTATTGTCATAATAATAAAAGATCTGAAATTATGATTTTAGTAACTTTGATCCCCCCAAACCCCTCATAAAATTTCGAAATTTATCATACCCTTTCTAAGAGAGCGCCCATGGCCCTAGAGAAAGCGACGTACCAAATTTCATTCCAATCTGTTCGGTAATTTTGGAGAAATCGTGATTTAGTAATTTTAACCCCCCAAACCGCCTCTAAAATTTCGAACTTTTTGAAACCCTTTCTTAACGAGCACCTAGTGCCCTACAGGAAGCTACATACCAAATTTCATTCCAATATGTTCGGTAATTTTGGAAAAATCGTGATTTAGTCATATTTACCCCCCAAACCCCCCTAAAATTTCCAATTTTTTAAAACCCTTTTTTAGTGAACACTTATGGCCCTAGAGGAACCTACATACCAAATTTCATTCCAATCTGTTTGGTAGTTTTGAAGAAATCGTTTTTTAATAACTTTGATCCGCCCAAACCCCCCTAAAATTTCGAATTTTTTTAAACCCTTTCTTAATGGACACCTATGGTCCTAGAGGAAGCTACATACCAAATTTCATTTCAATCCGTTCGGTAGTTTTTGAGAAATCGTGATGAGTGTGTCAGTGATTGAGTGAGTGAGTGGTATTTCGCTTTTATATATATATATATATTCTGACCCCCCCCCAGACAAATTCTCGGTGCGCTACTGCCCTCGTACAATAAATTCATAAATAAAGCTAAATACTGCTTCCACAATGAACCGTTAAAATAATATACTGTTCAATTACTCCCCGAAACAAAACACTTTTACTGCGAAAGCAATTTCTTTATAACTCTTCACGCGACCTTTTATTCTTGCAATAAAAACGAAGAGAACTAATTATATTTGCTTTCATTGAAAATTCACTAAACTCAGTCGAAATATTTAATTATTTCCCTGGCCTTCGGCGAATCGGAATGACGGCGCCCGATTGCAAAGAAGGTAAATTTAACTGTTAAAAAAAAACTGTTCTCCTTCAATATACTTAATTAAAATTTAAATTCAATTGTAACAGAATGATTTATTGAGTACACTGTAACTCTTTTAAATACACTCTCCTTTTCTTGTGCAATGATGTGTTAGAATAAAAGTCTTAAGAGTCTTCTTCATTTACGAAAACATACATTTCCTCCTTCTAACGTGTTTCGAACGCATTTTTTAACTTTAAAAGATGAAAAAACCTCTTTGTTTTAAAAAAATGCTATCTGCATTTGTCTTATATTTTATAACTGAATAAAATCGTTAGCAACTGCTTTTAATAAAAGGTTAAATTAAGTAAAAATTTATTATTTGGGGATTTTAAACAATAATTTCTATATTTTAAGGTAAGATGAAACAATTTTAAAGCCTTAATAATATAAAATTATTTCCCTAATTATTGATTTTTAAATAGAATTGGAAACACGAGATTTCGAATGTATGTTTCAATATTGGGATTTAAGTGTTTTGTAGCGCTACTAGCCAACCTACAAAAGTGATATCTTGTAGGCCTACTGAGTACCCACTCTAGCACAGATCCTTGGACGGTACTTAGAGTAAGGGAACTGAAAGGGGTGATTCGCATACGCTGAGACCTACGTTTTCAGTTCAGTATTCTCTCAGAGCCATTACAAGATCACTGACTGTACTCGGACCAGTTTTATTAAAATCACACTGTACACTCAGAGTTACGGCTCGCTAGGTGTGAAGAAGATGCTCGGCAGGAGTGAAATAATATTTCTGAATTGACTACAGCCCTCCACGTGGAAGAGCTCCACACTAATAGGTTTGGGCTTCATTCTTCCGCTTGCAAATATAGGGCAGTTTCATGAAGACAAGTCACCCAAAAGTTAATATTAAAAAAGATATATTAAAAAAAACTATACATTTTATTAAACATAGCACTCTAACGCATATTTAAAGCACAAGAATATATATATATATATATATATATATGTTTAGTGTTCCTCCTCGACGAAAATAATGTGATAACCGCCAGAGTGCACAGTAAACACTCGAGTAGGGACAGAAATTCGGCGCGGACACACTTCAACAGTAAAGCATTGTTCGCAATGATATTCCAAAATTGTTGAAGTGATAACTTCTATTGGCCCGTTGGGCGCTAATGCTTGACTATGTTTCTGAAATCGCGAGTCACGAACCTTTTGCGTAGACACGACTCAGAGCGTAGAGAGGGAATTGACGATACGTATTCGCTTGACTATGTTTCTGAAATCTCGCGTCACGAACTTTTAGCGTAGACACGAGTCAGAGCGTAGAGAGGGAATTGGCGATACGTATTTGCTGGACTATGTTTCTGAAATCTCGCGTCACGAACTTTTTACGTAGACACAAGACAGAGCATGGAGAGGAAATAGACAATTTCTTAGTGTATAATAATACGTTATTATAATATTATAATTATAATTATAATACTATTACATTATATTAATATTATAATTATGCAATTTCAAAATATTATATAATATTATTTGACAATATATTGACTTGTGTAATTTGTTGACCCTTATTCTCCTCTAAAATTAATACTGATAAAAATATAAATCATAGAAGTTATCACTTCCAACGTGTGGTCTTAAGCACTCCCAATGTTTTTTTTTAAATCACTTTTACTTGAAATGTACTTAAAATTTTATTGTGGTGATCGTTTTATATTTTTACTATTGAAAAAAAAAACTTAGATTTTTACTAAGTCAAAGATTAAATTTAGTTAAAAATGTATTTAAAAAACTAAAATCATAACCACATTCGGACTGTCCCAATCTTTAAAATGAGATATCCAGAATAATTGTCGGATCACTATTACTCGCTTAGCATTGCTCTTATGTGCGTTGGAATCCAAAATGGCCATGAGGTCTGCCGAGCTTTAATTTAATATCAAAACAAATAATAAATTGTTTTCATTGTTTCACTAAATAGTTTCAGTTTCGCATTTCGTATGTTACGATAAACCAACATGTTCTCGACAACAATTTGATTTATTTTATCCTCGCTGTTTACAACTATATCTGGAATGCAACAATCGAAATATCAGAAGCTATCAATGTTAAATGAGGTGAGTAGAGTGAGGTAGGTTAATTTATTACACTTCAAAAATATCAATCAGTGCTGCCAACCGAGGGGATTTAATCCGGCCATTATCATGTGAGAGAAATGTTTCACCAATTGAGTATAAACCAACACACATTGTTCTACGCATTAGCGCTCCATTAAGCGTATGTCTGAAACTTCTATTTGGCAAAATCTGATGGAATACAATAAACAAAGACGTGTAGGGGATGAAATGAGTTTAAGGTTTGTTAAACGTTTTTGTTTTGTTTTAGTGTTAAAAATATTCAGTTTTTTTTTCTAACTTCATTGTGGAAAGGCCGTAGGTTTGAAACCCGCCACTGTGTGGATTCCCACTTTTAATAACTGGTACAAAATTTAAATTCATCTGAAAAAAAAAACATTTTTGGCGTGAACAATATTTCCATATTTTTCTACGATCGTAAACTTTGTACAAAATACTACTTCTTTCCGATCAAATTAAAAATTTTGCGAATTATAAATCGGCATAAGTTATGGTGATTCTGAAGAGATAAATACGGGGTGTACAAAAAGTCCCGCACTGGTTTAATATTTCGTATACAAAGTAATTTGAAGGTAGATATTATTGAGGAACATACTCTATGTAAAAATACTATTTTATTAAGATTTCAAAAAAATTACCCGCCATCTTGGATCCGCAATTTTGAATGTAACTTTGTTTTTTTTAAATGGAAATGTGGTCATGCGATACATGATTTCGATGGAGAATTTTACGAGAAACCCAACGGTGAAATTTGCACATCCATACCTTTAACCGAATAAAAATGGCGGCCAAAATATAACGAAATTGCTTTTTCCGATTTTGCCCCATTTTGCTGTATTTCTTTTTTTAATACTAATTATTATTCTTTTTGATTTAGAATTAAATAAGCTCTCAAACGATATTCCACACAACGATATTTGGGAGTATTTAAAATATTTGAGTTACAGCCGTTTTGAATTTTCGAAATTGATTTCGAGTGGTTCAACAAAATATCGTTGTGTGGCATATCGTTTGAAAGCTTATTTAATTCAAAATCCAAAAAGAATAATAATTAGTATTTTTTTTTAAATACAGTAAAATGGGGCAAAATCGGAAAACACGATTTTGTTGTTTCTTGGCCGCCTTTTTAATCGGTTAAAGATATGGATGTGCAAATTTCTCTATTGGTTTTCTCGTGAAATTCTACATGGAAATGATGTATCACATGACCACCTTCCCATTTAAGAAAACAAAGTTACATTCAAAATGGCGGATCCAAGATGGCGGATAAATATTTTGAAATCTTAATAAAATAGTATTTTTACATAGAGTAGGTTCCTCAATCACATCTACCTTCAAATTTTCTTTATATACGAAATATTTAACCAGTGCGGGACTTTTTGTACACCCTGTATATTAAATAGAAAACCAAGTAATTTAAAAAAATAATTTTTCAAAGTATGAAGACGACGAGTGGTCTCTGACGAAAACTTCCATAAAAATCGACACTATTTATTTCTTCACATAAATGCATATTGTAGCCCAGCCGCAATACTGACATGGAACTTGCTGATGTTTCAGTGTTGCCAATACTATTATTGAAGGAATAGAAAATATGTTGGTTTTTCTTTTGTCAAACGGCAAGGATATTAACAGCGTATCCCAACCTAAAACTTGTGTTCTCCTAAACTTACAATTGTTGTAGTTTTATTTATTAAAACTCTCAGTAAGTATTGATTTTGAGTGAAATAAAAATACTGTTACACTTAGGCCCTATTGGACGTTTTTCTTAAAAAAATACCAAATAGGGTAATAACATTTTTACATTATTATAAAAATATAGTTATTTTTGTGATGTTGCTCTTGATAAGGTGCAGGATGGTAGGATGTACAGGTATTACTTTTGTTGTGTGTACAAACTATCTTGCAAATCTGTTTTCCCTATACAAAATTGTTTCAAGAAATTTTATGAGCAATTATGTTTATTTAATTCATAATCCAAACTAAATTATGTATGTTTATCCTTATACATGTTATTATACCAATGCTTATTTATTTTTATAGGTAAAAACTTTTAATTAAATTACAAGTGAAAAAACATGGACCTAAACCGGGGTTCGAATCCATGACCTTTACCATTCCGTGGTAACGCTCTGCCAACTGAGCCACACTGATCACATTTGATATTGTCGATGTTATTTCACTTGTACGAGGTATGCAATCTATTGGTTCAAGGAAAATGTAGTAAACCCTACATGTAAGATAACATTAACCAATATCTGGTGTGATCAGTGAAGCTCAGATGGTAGAGCGTTACCACGGGGTGTTAAAGGTCCTGGGTTCGAATCCCGGTCTTGGTCCATGTTTTTTCACTTGTAATTTAGTTACATTAACCTGTTTGTTTATAAGCAGGCAAGTTATAACAACTTTAAAAATAATAGTAAAAACCTGTTTACTGAGTTTACTAAACTATGTTGTTTTCTTTGGGTACAAAATAGTAAGTGAACATTTTACCATTAATGCATTATGTTGCTTATAAGCAACATGCGAAAAATGTGATTTATGAAAAAATGTATAAAATCATATTTGTTTTACTATTTTTCTCTTCATTAAACAACACAAATGCACATTTATTAAAATGTTCAAGTAAAAGGACAAAATCATTAATTAAAGAACGTTCAATTGGAGGCTGGTTTAAAGGTTGCTGGTTAACGTGGAGGCTGGTTTAAAGGTTGCTGGTTAACGTGGAGGCTGGTTTAAAGGTTGCTGGTTAACGTGGAGGCTGGTTTAAAGGTGGCTGGTTAACGTCGAGGCTGGTTTAAAGGTGGCTGGTTAACGTGGAGGCTGGTTTAAAGGTGGCTGGTTAACGTCGAGGCTGGTTTAAAGTTGGCTGATTAACGTGTTGGCCGGTTTAAAGTTGGCTGGTTAAAGTGGAGGCAGGTTTAAAGGTGGTCAATCAAGAGGAGGTCCACTGTATTTATAAAAAGAAAATAATAACAACTTAGTATGGAAAATGTTTAATATTTGAAGAAGAAAATGTTCGACCGCTGGTTTAAGAGCCCTTCCTGGACTATCTACAGATTTATATAAAAGTTAATACAGACTGCTCCGAAAAATAAAAAAGTGTTTCTTTTTGGCAATATAAAGTCAATACGCTTTCTAAATTTCTACTTAAGATGTTAAACGCGGATTCATTTTGAGATGTTTCTGCTACTTCAATCGAGAGAGAAAAAAGTAAATTATTGCAGAGAAAATTACAGGAATTCGTGTTTTATTATATTCTGTAGTAGGCTATGGGTGTTGGACAAAGGGTTTGAACAGTGTTTTATGAAAGGCGGAGAGAGGATTAAGTATTTGCAATTGTGAAGAGGTTAGTAGTGGAAAAAGTCAATACAATGAGGTGCGAATGAGTGAAGAGGGTGTGAGGATTGGTTCTAGATTTATTTTAGTTTCCTACTTAAAGTATTATGTTTTGTTTTATTTAACTAATTATAATCAAACAAATTTCATACTTAAAAATAAAGTAAATAATAAAAATGTAATTACTTTTACATACAAACTGCAAACACTTTTTTTAAATATAATTGTTGTTATTAAGCTAAGTCCATGTTGTAAGTACTAAACTCATTATTGGAAGGAAAACAGTTGACTGAATCATTTAGTCTAAAACGATTCCATCTTCCTGGTAACACTGATTGATTAGCGATACTGCATCGTAGTATATCAGTTGTAGGGTGCAAGTTTTGATACAACATAAAGCCTGGATTAGAGAAGGGATTAATACCGACAAACCTTGCTCGATCCTCCATCAAACAAAAGTAGACATTACAAAAGAGAATTTATAAAAACCAATTTGTAATGTTATAGCTCTAACCGTTTTATTGAAATGTGAAATCTATCGCTGTAATTTAATATATATTATGGTCCACTATGTATAGAATAAATATATAAAATGTATCACTTTCTTACCATTTCTAATAATGCTAGGAACTGTATATCTAATTTTCATTCGAGTTCAATTATTGAATTGCAGCTCTTATGAGTGGAGTGTGGGTAGGTGTGCGCAGTCACCAAACTGTCTGAACTGACTGTATGAACTGTGGTGACGTTAGATATGCGTAGTCAGAAAATGTCTTGTCTGACTGTAGAGATTGCTGTGCGGGTAAGTATGAGCAGTCAACAAATGTATTTACTGTAAATACTACGGTCAGTATAAGTGTGCGTATTCAGCAAAATGTCTACACTGACTGTATGAACTGCTCTGTTGATGAGTGTGCGCAGTCAGCAAAATATCTGCGCTGTTTGTAGGGACTGCTTTGATTGTACGTGTGAGTAGTCATCAAAATGGTTACACTAACTTTGGAGAATGATGTGTGAAGAAGTGTGCGCAATCAGAAAAATGATTGCAGTGGCTGTTTGGAATTCTATGCGTGTACTTATGCGCAGTTACACAATGTTTACACTGACCATAGTTACTGCTGTGGGAGAAAGAGTGCGTAGTCAGCAAAATGTCTTAAATGACTGTAGAAACTGCTTTTTTGGTGAGTGTGCGCATTCAACAAAATATCTGCACTGATTGTATGAACTGCTGTGTGGGTATGTGTGCGCAGTCAGCAAAATGTCTTAAATGACTGTAGAAACTGCTTTTTTAGTGAGTGTGCGCATTCAACAAAATGTGTGCACTGACTGAAAGGTCTAAAGTGAAGATAAGTGAGCGCAGTCAGCAAATGTCTGAACTAACTGTGGGTATTGCTGTGTGAATAAATGTGCGCAATAAGTAAAATGTCTTAACTGACTGTAAGGATGACGTGAAGGGTATGTACGCACCGTCACAAAATGCCTATAATATAGTCGAATTAAAATCAGAAACATATTGGGGAAGGTTCGGCCGTTACGGTGGGGGGTTTTAGGCTCTGCGCTCGGCCAATGGCAATCGGGCAGTTGCCATGACAACCCTGACAGCGGTGCTAAATTTATCTGGCTGCCTTTCTCACTCTCAGTAGTGCCGTGTCTATTGTGCACGACTTGGCAACACCGCTGCCGAAAATATCTGATCGTTCTCGAAGAGCCTCCCACTTCAGTAGTAAAATACGTTTCTGGTTTTAATTCGACTATAACTGTAGGAACTGCTTTGGGGGTGAGTGTGAACAGTCGCGAAAATTTCTACACTGACTGTAAGAACTGTTGTGTGGGTGAGGGTGCGCAGTCAGCAAAATGTCTGCACTGAATATAGATACTGCTGTACTGATAAGTATGCGCAAAACTTAAATTGTAGTGTTAAATTTCTGATGTTGGCGTAAACACCTCTAGACATGGCACATGCCTCTCTATGACTAGTTAATTCTGTCTTTGATGTAAAACTTTATTGTTTTAACTTTCAAAATGTATGTTTTTGCTTTATTTTCAGGTAAGTAATTAACTGCCTAGTCTTCTCTCTCCTTAAGGTAAGGTTAATTCTACAATATAAATCTTAATTACATTAATGTATCAAATAGTTATTTTATGATTACACGCTTTTACATTAAAAACTTAGTACAGTATTTTAATATTATTTATTAGGGGATTTACATAAAAAAGACGTTCTATTGCAGTGACTCTTATGGCGAGACCCAAGGTCGGGAGTTGCAAATGAGCACCGATCATAGTCCACAGAACACGTTTTCGGGTGTCATTAACAACGATATATATTCTATTCTATAACTGTCACATTTTACTTCCGATTTGGTACACACGTTGGTTTCCTATGTCGCTCGGACGAGTGCGTTAGCAAACAAATACAACAAACGGAAACAAGTATATTTTCCGAAAGTTAATTTTTTCTGAGATTATTTGTACTTGATTGAAATTCGTTTGGGGTTTTATGTGAAAAATATATTTCTGAAATTATTCTGCACATTTTGGTTTATTTACACGTCCTCGTATCCTGTCTGATTCCACAAAATCGACTGAAACGTAAAAACCCCTGTTATTATTTACCTCGGAAAGCGAGATTTTCCGCTGCGAGCGGAACGAAGCACCGCGTGAGCCGCTCAACACATTCGAAGTTTAAATAACCTTTAAAAAAGTCATTTCAATCAATTTGGATAATATGTGATGAAAAAGTCTGCTTTATTGTGGAAGGAGATGGAGGATGAAGTGAAAACAAAATTCTACTAATGTATTTCGTACACGCAAACAGCTGTTCAGGGCCCTCTTGATAAGATTGATTTTCCAAATAGTGGGTTGAAATTTTAAAACAAAAATAAACGGTATCAGTTAACTGACACAAACTTTCTCCCAACTTACTGTAATCAAAATAATATTGTTTTTAATCATTTTATTTTGTACTACTTTTTAGAACAAAACAAAAAAATAATATTATACCTACGTCAATCGTATTAAAAAATTATTGTCCCAGGCGGAATTCGATCGCGCGACCTTTGAATTACTGGCCGTGATCGATACCGTGGTGCTACCCCGTACGGCCGCTGCCGCGATGCTAGATTGACAACACAAACTTGTTTTTTTTTAAACATTTCCCCATAATTATAAAACGCCGAAGTTTTGATAAAAGCAGGTGGTGTCATTTTGTTTGGCATCTTAAGCACTATAAATACTGAAAATTTGATCAAAATCGTTAGCCGTTTTTCAGAAATTTGCATTTTTGTCGTTTTTATGGGTTTTTAGGGGTAAATTACCCTTAAAAATTAAAAATTCAAAAAAAAAATGAAAAAAACTCCTGGAGATATTAGGGTTTAGTACCTACATACCAAATTTCATGAAAATCGAACCAATAGTGTCCTCTCTGGTCGTGTATACATACAGACAGACTGACAGACAGACACCACTCTAAAAACACTTTTTTGGGTTCAGGGAGCACCTAAACAAAAAATTCCACTAAAAATATTTTTGGGTTCAGGGAGCACCAACACAGATAATTGCACTAAACAATTTTTTGGAGTTCTGGGAGCACCAAAACAGATAATTCAACTGAAAATTCAAATTCGAACATTTTTACGAAAACAATACTTTCTCCATATACTAAGTATAGGGTGGAAAAAGTAAAACTCAATTTTTAAACTTGCTGATTACAGATTATCGGTTTAGCTGCGTGAACGAATTATTTTTATTGTTGTCTTTTTGTGATAGTTTTATGAGAACGCTGCACTATTTTTCATTTCTAATACAAGTTGGTAGTCTCAAAAATTAAATACTACATCAGTGTCATTTTTTAATTATTATTAAATACTAAGGGAGACACCTGCGTGCTCCTCACGCCAACCCCGTTGGGCCCTTCCATATACACATATGTTATGCATTCATTACAATAAAAGTAGGGCTTTAATAATAATCTGTAAGCTAAGATGGTAAATAATGGTAAATGTCCAAATCAAATTATTTCTTATATTTGACTCCATCAGTTATATATAATAAGGGTAAAAAAATCCAGCAACGCTCAGGTCTACACTTAAACAAAACACTACCTAAAAGTTATAAATAGAAATAATTGTTGGAAATTTTTTAAATCAGCTGTTAATGGAAACATATTTTATCAAACAGCTGATCGCCGCACCAACACTAAACATATGTAATAATTATTTAATATGGGGTATATTAAATATTTCCATACAATATTTAGTATAGTTTGTGTTGTTTTTAAGTCCAACAGATGGCTCTAACTTAAACGTTAGAAATGCAAGTAATTGTTTTAAAGTTTGAAATCGGGTGTTAATAGAAATATTATAGCAAACAGTTGATTACTGTTATTATTATATTCAATAAACATATTTGATGGGGCTCGCTTTTTTGTTACATATTCAGTTTATTTTTTGTTGTTTTTATGTCTAATAGATGCTGCTGTTTTTCAAAAAAAGTCTATAAAAACACGCTTGTATTCAAATGAAAGTTTGTGTCCAAATTTCTAAGCAATCTGCGAAGAACTTCCGGAGATTATCGATTTTGAACAAACGCATATTTACATTTTTTTATAGGGGTTGGCGTGCGCAGCACGCAGGGTTTCACCTAGTTTAGTTATAATTGCATCATAAGGTTGGTAAATGCAGGAACAGCTATATATATTATATTGCACTATTTAAAACATTGTAAAGTGTTGTTACGAAACTTGCTATACGTGTCAATGTCTCAAAAGTTGCTGTCAAAAAAACCTTCAATGCATTTATGTGTCAAGTCCCAACATCAAAATTCTTGCTTTTACCAGCTGTAAATTTAATAATTTTCAATACCTAAACTGGAAACTTAAAGTACTGCGTATTCTATTCGATGGCGAGTTTTACGACAGCAACTTTGTCCAAACGAAGTTGATACTGCAACCGTAGGATCAAAGGGTTTTGTACGAGCCATCAAAAGGATATGTGCGTGTCACCGGCTCAGTTTCCAAGATAATTCAAGACTCGATAACAAACATATTGGTTATGACGTATAGTTCCTTAAAAATATATACACGTTTCGGAACACTCTACCAATATTTTAAGGCATTGTTTGTTTATCAAAAGTAAATCTAAACATCATATTGAAATCGTCCGAAAGTCCTCAGTCACTCACACTGTACCTCCAGAGAACCTGTTATTAACAGCCTCCCATCATAAAAAGTAGCATATCTCGATAAATCTTTGGTAAATCTTCAAAAATGAGGTATCGTTAGATTAATTATAAAAACATCTAAAACTACTTATTCATGTAAAATTGTCATACAACTGTCCTTTTTAAAGTTATTCCTGTGCAAAGATTTTAAAAGGCCGCCATTTTGGTTTCGGATTTCTAAATATATAGTGTTTTCCCTCTAATTGTTATAAAACTGCATGCGAAAATTAAAAAATTATACGTTTAATAGTTTTTGAGCAAAAAAAAAAAATAATACGTAAAAAAGCAAAATGGCGCCTGTGTGAGTAACTGGAAACATTCTGAAAATTTCAATATGTTATTATTAAATAATAACATATTATTTAAGTTTGCTTTTGACAAACAATGAAACAATGAATTAAAATATTATTGGAGAATTCTGGAACACTAGGTATATTCACTCTGAGCCCGGTTATCTTCGAAAATATTCCTTTGTATTTATATTTTGTCGTAAAACACCTTAGCGGACTATACTGGATCGGATTGCATACTGAACATTGAAATAGATGTAAAATTTTTAGTAACTTTTTCCTAATTCAGCTTAGTTTAGTTGCAATCTACCATTTGGTTTTTCTAAAATTCACTAATTTAATTTTTTTTTAATTTGTTTTTAACTAAATTAGTTCTTCGACTTAACTCAAAATGAAAATTTGCGATTTTGTTTTTTATTCAAATAATGAAAATGTAAAAAATGTAAATAGCTCTCCACATTCAAAGTTTCACTACCTTTGAAATAAAAGTAATTTCAATAAATTTGTATAATTTACGACGAAAAAATCAGATTTATTGTGGTAGCATGTACGCGCCGAATTTGTGTTCCTACTCCAGCGTTTAGCCTGCACTCTGGTGGTTATCACATCAACTTGTTGTTCGCGGAGAAATATTATAAAAATAAAATATCCGTTAATTTTTAATGTGTGAGAGAAAGCTGTGTTTAATAACACATACTCGTATACATTGTCAAGCATGCGTTTACAGTCAGGGCTACGTCTGCAACCCTCTAGTTTCCGCCTCTACGAATCTGCCCTATATTAGCTAGCGGAAGAATGAAACCACACATCGCAATGCTAGCAATGCATACGTCTGCAATGGGAGAACTGCGGTCAACAAAGAGATATTCCTTCTCTCCTGGCGAGCCTTAAAACTCAGTATCTGGCCACCGGCCAGGCGTGTACGTCCTCAGAACACGACTAAGTGACTGTTGTGTTTTTGTTTACGATCTAGGCTAATCTTGGAGTAAAATTAATTTCTGATATGTGTACATTTTTATAAACTTTTATATTACCCTGAAGATCGTAGAACGACCGAAAAAGAAATATGTAAGACATATGGTAAGATATATCTATAGTTTGTGCAAATAGGGATGGTGGTTGGAAAAGGTTCCTACCTGCCACTAACCTCGCACACGCACGCTAACTCACGGGCTACCGACTCTCATTAGTTGCGGTGCATTCTACCTATTGTTAGCTGTTCTCAATACCCTAGTATTTTGTATATTGCATTTAATTTTTTTTTTTTTATACAACAAACCATTAAAATAAATATTAACAGGAGTTGTTTCTCGAGCAAACTTTGGTTTCTATTATAAATATTTGTTGCAATTTTATTTTTATTCCAGATGCTAATAACAATGGAAAATAAAAGTGCTTTTAAACAATTGTGAAACACAATTTAATACAACCTAAAGTAGGCCTAGATGGAATAATTGTGTAAAATATTTGTGTAAAAATAAACTAAACAGGAGAGTTTTGAACGAGAGAGGTTACCTGTATATTGATGTGATGAAAATTTCTTGTCCTCAAGTATAGCATTTTGAATGGTTTTTAGTGCAAGAATTTAATTTTGAGATACAACTTAGATTTGAGGAAAAGGTTTCGAACGTTTTATGGAATAAAACTGGTGTTGAAATCGCAAACTGTATTATTTCATTTGTGTATTTAATATGGTTCACCAAACAAGCTGTGATGTTGTGGTTAAATGCTACGTATTTATTTGTTTTAAATAATAAAATATTCGCGTGAAAGGAAGAAGCGGGTGAGCGTGCGACGCACGAAGGGCCCTCCAGTAAATGTTGGAGTAAACTTTTCATTACATTTCTAAAACTAAGTTATTTCTGCTGAGACTTGTTTCCGAGTAAAGTGACATTTCGAAGTTTCATGGAAGGCACTTACGTCTGAATTCACACAGAGCGAAATGAAATGCAAAGAGAATACAGAATTATTTGCACATGACGGAAGCAAGAGCGACTAATGAGTTGTCCTGATTTTTCAGCACTTGTCGTACAACACTGTCTGGTTTGAGTTATACAAAAATACATGTAATCTTTTTAAAGTATGTTATTACGCCGTTGCTAACATAATTTTGTTCTAAAGTGTTTCATAAAGAGGCAGGAAAGGCTTTAGGACTTGTTCGATAGAGATAATTCTAAATGTGAAATAGTGGTGTAACGCGTGATTGTATCAAATATTTGACCCACTAAAAATCTTCCAATCTCAAAAAGACAAAAACCATTGGGAAGGAAATGATTTAAACTTTAATTTTTATATTTTCAATTTATTTCTAAAACGTATATTTACGTACGTAATCATCGTTTTAGTTTTGAGTGTTCTAAAAGCAAATGTCACGCGAATGAAATACTCCGAAATGACCGTTAATTTCCAGTTTCTATGTCCCTCCCTACAGCCCGCCCAGTATTTTTTCTGAGTTATATATCTATATACTGATGGATGCATCACACTTTCCCCTTTCAAAACTGCCATCCAACCAAAAATCGCACAAATAGTTCTAAAGTTGTGGGGCGTTTTGTAGACCCTTGCAATCGGTCAGTTTTCCAACCAATAAACAGCATTACTAATTACGCGTGATATCTGTGTGATAGAAGTATATTTTTAGACATATTTTGATATGTATGTGTAGAGAATGTTTCAAACTAACATTTCTTGCGAACTAAATATGTTATGCTCGAAAGGTTTGTTGTCTATGAGCGTGGGAATGAGAGCGTTGCCCATGCAGATTCATATCCGACCGTTGTATACCAAGCTTGAGTGGGATGATTCTATATTTCTCCTCACTTTTGTAATCAAATATTTCTAAGTCAAACACTTTTATGAAAAGATAATTTACAAGTCTACATTTCAATTCTTTGATTTATTCTCTACACTTTGTTATAATAATATTTCATTTTTTTGCAAAGTATATATCCCTAAAGTACGTTTCAAACTTGGCATGGATTTGATAGCAGTCTTGTAATAGGAATATAAAAACTGGTGTTTTCAAAATAAAAGAAATTTGAAATACAAATTACAAAAATGTTTACTACTTTTTATGTAGACCTAAAGTTGAACTTTTACCTTTCGTAACTGAACATTTTTTGTTTTTGAGCTAATAACTTTGTACTATCATTTTTTTTACTAGCATATATAAATTCTTTGAACCTTTCTGTACAAAAAAAATATGGAACATTCTTTATTGGGGTTCATTTACTATTTTTGGCGAATTGTTGAATAAAATGCTTGCACACGCCAAAAAATACATCGCCGGTTCTAGGGTTAACCCTCCAATAGCTCCGGGAGGAATTCACACAGTACCCTAGTATTATAATTATATTGACAGTGAAACAGTCTTTACCGGTTCCCTCTGTCTTTAACCTTGCCTCTCCTACACTCTGATATTCAATTAGTTGTCTAAGACACTAGTATCATTACATTTGGTGTTACACCAAATAATAATAACCTCCGTACCTGCTTTACCACAAGAGCGTTGATGATGTCTACAATTATCGTCACCAGAGTGTGCTAATGACCTGCTTGTCACAGTTAATGACAGCTTCTCTGTCGACTAATTCGCATTCACTGATACACGTCGTTTGGATTCAGTTCGAATCTGCCAATAAAATGGACAAAGCACGTCCTCATTGGACGGCGTGTACGTGATGCGGTTTAATGTCAGCTGATTAATTTGTGGATGTAATGCTTACATTAGTGGTCTTATATAAGTCACATATATAGGGTTGTAAAAGTATATTACGTTATTTTGTTAGACTCGCTAAATATCTGAACATATAAATACAATTGAAATGTCTTTCTGTGATTTCAAAGTAAATAATTATGAATATAAAATATGTTATATGATTGGCTGTGGAAATATAAAATTACTATATACTAGCTAGCTCGATCCGGTTTTGCACGGATAGACAAATCAAAGTTAAATGTAGATTAACAAAAAATATATTATATCAATAAATTATTACACTATGTATTTCTTATGGTGATTTTTACTAACTTTGACCCCCCAAAACCTACCCTAAACTTTCGAATTTTTCGAAACCCTTTCTTAGTGAGCACCTAGGGTACTAGAGGACATACTAAATTTCATTCCAATCCGTTGGGTGGTTTTTTTTAGTAACTCTTACCCTCCAAACGCCCTAAAATTTCGAATTTTTTTAAACCCTTTCGTAGAGAGCACCTAGGGCCAAATAGGAAGCTACATACCAAATTTCATTCCAATCCGTTTGGTTGTTTTTTTTTTTAATTACTTTTAACCCCGTCCCCCAAACCTCCCCAAAATTTTTTTAAATTTTAATCCCTTTCTTAGCGAACACCTAGGGCCCTAGAGGAAGCTACATACCAAATTGCATTCCAATCCGTTCGGTGGTTTTGGAGAAATCTTGATTTAGTAACTTTGATCCCCAATCCCCCCTAAATTTTCGATTTTTTTTGAAAACATTTCTTAGTGAGGACCTATGGCCCTAGAGGAAGGTACATACCAAATTTCGTTCCAATCCGTTAAGTCGTTTTTGAGAAATCGTGATCAGTGAGTCAGTGGATTTGGCTTTTATATATATAGATTAATTTTAGCCTTCTATATAAACATTAATTCTTATTTGTAAACATGGTCACATTGTTGTTATTACTCATTCGATTTTCTTAATTAATCTACAATTACATGTGTACTTATAAGGTGGATATTTTATAATTCAGTAATTTATTTTTAAAGATTTGAGATCTGTGAGTAAACTGAAACACAGGTAAAATCTTTCGCCCGCTCTCTCTCTAACGAAGCATTTCCAGACCTATGAATATATGAACATTTTTATTATTTTTTGCTAATGGAATCAGCTCAGTAAGTGGTCGGAACATTATGCAAATAACTTATTAGTTTAGCTCATAATAACTTTAAAGTATTTTGTTTCAAAAGTAATTCTGAGTATTGTTGACAACTACCAAGACATACATTTTTCCTTTTTTTGGTCAATATCTCTGTTATCCTTTGAGATACAGACAAAATAAAAAAAAACCATTGTGTTTGCCATTAAAAAAGGAAACTTTTTGTCTGTTGTAACTTTTATGTTAAGTTAGCGGTTTTTGAGATATTTTACATTAAAAATTATAAACGGCTGCCATTTTGAAAATATTAAAAATAATGTTCTAATTTTTCGCACAGTGATAAAAGGTTACGCACAAAATAGGTATACAAAGTTTGAGCTCAATATCTTTTTTTCTTCCAAAAATATTAAGTATTTTGTAAAAAACACATACAGACAGACAGACGAAAAAAATAAGCACCTTAGACCCATGTTTATATTGTGAAATACGTTTGTCTGGATCCCAGGAACATAGGCCTATCCACAAAAAGGGTCCAGGGAGTTCAGGGACACCCTGTATATATAGATGATGGGCTTTGAGAATATAAAATTACTATATATATGCATCCTTTGTTACACTTCTACACTAGTATTATCGAGAGGTAAGTTTTTTTTTTTTTTTTGCTTGTTTGTATGTACTGTACTGGGTAATCTCTAGAACTACTGAACCGATTGAAAAAATAGTTTTTCTAATAAAAAGCTCCACTCTCCCTGAGTTAACAGGCTATAATTCATTTTGATAAACGCGTTTTTTATTTAAATATATGTAAATTTAATCGGAAAAAATCTTAGGTTAGGCATAGACTGATGAATTACCATAGAAACAAATTGAATAAAATAACAGATAAAACAGCTGTTTGCTCTAATATTTCCATTAACAGCTGATTTCACACTTTGAAGCAACTATTTGTATATCTAACTTTTATGTTAGGTTTTTATTAAACTGTAGACCTGAGCCTTGGCAGGTTCTTTCAACCTTTATTATAGCTGCTGTTGTAAAAAATATACGAAATACTAATACATATTATAAAGAGGTAAAATTTGTTTGTTTGTTTGTAGGGGGTAATCTCTGGAACTAGTGACCGATTGAAAAAATAAGTTTACTAATAAAAAGCTACACTATCCCTGAGTAACATAGGCTATAATTCGTTTTGATAAAAAACATTTTTTATTTCAATATTGGTAAATTTAGTCGGAAAAATTCTTAGGTTAGGCCTAGACTGATGAATTACCATTGCAACCAATTTAATAAAATAACAGATAAAGCAGCTATTTGCTATAATATTTCCAATAAAAACATTTTTTAAACTTTGAAGCAATTATTTGTATTTCTAACTTTTAGGTTAGGTTTTTATTAAAGTGTAGACCTGAGACTTAGCTGGTTCGTTCAACCTTTATTATAACTCACTGATTTAAATAAAAATCCGAACCACAAAACAAGGAACAAAAACAATAACTAAACAACTAAATTGTAAGTTACGTTAAATACGTTACCCTTACGTACATTTCGATGACATGTTCATCATCCTCAGAGGGTAACGTATTAAACATAACTTACAATTTAGTTGTTTAGTTATTGTTTTTGTTTCTTGTTTTGAGTTTCGGGGTTTTGATTTAAATCAGTGTGATTTTGTCGCCACAGTGCTCTTTTATTTGTTTAAACTTTATTATAACTGCTGTTATAAAAAATAGGAAATACTAATATTATAAAGAGGTAAAATTTGTTTGTTTGTTTGTATTTATTGGGTAATCTCTGGAACTACTGAACCGATTGAAAAAATAATTTTACTAATAAAAAAGCTTCACTATCCTGGAGGCTAGAATTTATTTGGATTTTCTTAGAATTACTGAGTTTTTGTGTGCGTTATAAGTAGGCTTAAAACATAACTGCTCAACGGTTAATTCCCTGGACCAGCTTACAGGTGTTCAAAATGTTGACAACTAAAACCCGGATTTTTAAAAGAGAAAAGCAATATTTTTCTGTAAATTTTAAGCCAATAGAGAAATGAAAAAAAAAATCAAATATGAAAAATATTGATAATTGTAAGGGCTTCAAATTGATATGTAAGATGACCCACATTGCAATTTGAAAATTTTGAGATATTGACTTTTTAAACTTCTAAAAGTTGTAAATTTTGAAACCTGCTAAAAATGTGAGAAAACCTACCAAAATTATGTATTGTTTGAAATGTCACATCTTTGTCAATGTACTTTAAAAATTGTAGCTGTTAAAAAAAAATGTTTATGTCAGATGTAAAAAGATATGTAAACTTAAGTTTTTATTATGTTTCGGGCCACCCTGTATTGACGGTGCAAGATAAATGAAAAACAATTGTTTTAAAGATCAGTGTACCGAGACCTTTAAAATGACCTTTACATTTGAAAATTTCAAAAAACCATCTCCCGCCCCCAAAAAATACCCTTTTGGGGCATTTTAGAGGATTGAAAACATTTTTTCTTAATTCCTTGGGGTCGAAATAGGGGGTTATCAGTTCAAACTAAATGTCTAAGTATTCTCGTTTCAATGCTATACAAGTCGGCCACCCGCTCTGATACAGCCTGTATAATAAGCAGGGAGAATGTTATTCTAACCTATTCAAATCTAACGGTAACTAAATATTGCACATAATTTTGAGTCACTACTTCAAGGAATGTAGACAAAAAATTAAAATGATAAAAACTTACCGTGAACAAAAACTTAAAGATAAAGAAGGAAAGACCTATGGAGCAGGAGAGTTTTAGTGTAAGTAATTCAAACATACTATGGTATACTTAGTAATATAAAGAAATATACTTGCAAGATATGCTTAGCAACTGATGTGGTGTTTGTTTTCCTTTGTGGGCTGTTTTCCGAAAATTTAATTTTGACGTGTTTTGAATCACTATGGCGGGCATATCACAAGTTCTATTAGAGATATCTTCTTGATTGTTTAGAAGATAACATTTCATTCTATGGCCTCTAGCATAGAATAGTTGAAATGTTACCTGTAAATATTTTTTCAAAATTTAGAATTAATTTTTAGTTTTTAAAAATATTTTAATAAACAAATTAAATATATATTTTTTTAATTATTTCAAAAATAGCAATTCAATCCTAGAGGCCGTTACAGACAATGTCCTCTACAATGTAAAAAAAAACCTCTGAACCTAACTTTCATAGTTCTTGAGTTAGGCATGCCATAGTAAATGCTTGTTTTTTATGAAAAAGTGCCCCCCCCCCTCCCCGATTGGGTGAAGGGTCTAGGGACTTGAAAGTATGACAAAAGTTAATTCTTACTTATACCAACTCTTTAAAAAAAAACATCTGGTGTGCACATCACACAACTTTCCTTACCAAAATAGATGCTGTATCAATTATCAAATTTCTCGAGCGAGAGATTGATGATACCATTTTCGAGTTAATAATTTAAATGTTTGTGAGAAAGTATGTGCCAGTTTCTGGTACCGTTTATTTTATTTTTATATTCATTACCATAGCAACTTGACTTAAATATTTATATCATTTTATAATTCTTCAAAACGGTTAATCCCACGGACCTGATTTTGGTCTCAATCGATTTCTAACCTCACAAAATGTCAAGTTTGATACCAAATACGGCTAGTTTAAAAAAAGACATTTTTACCCCCAAAAACGCCCTTTTTGGGGGCAATTTTTGAAAAAATGGAAAAAGTTGAGTGGGGTATCGTTTTTGACATTATTTTGGACGCTGAATCGAATGAGGCCCTTTTCAAGTCGATAGGACCAGCCATTTCAGAGATAAAAAACAAAATAACTTGGTTTTTGTAATAACTTTTTTCAACGAATTTTTAACGGTCTTTCGCGTACATAGGGTGTTAAGGGGGTCGGAGTAGAGTATGTTAGCAAAGTTTAATCAAAATCGTTAGAGGGAATTTGGAGTAAATACCAAAAATGTGCTAAAAACTGCTCCCACGGTAAGACACCACCTCCGATTTGCTTCAAATTTACATGGGTTTAATTGTTTACATTTTTGAAGATATCCTGTAAATTTCAGTTCGATCCGTCCAGCCGTTTGCCCTGTGCACTCCGGACACACACACACACACACAGACACACAGACACACAGACAGACCAATTGCCAAAAATGCATTTTTTGGACTCAGGGGGCCTTGAAACGTAAAGATATTATGAAAACTCGACATCGAATTTTTGGGTCGATCGCAATACTTACCTTACCTAGTATAGGGTAAGGAAAGTAATATGGTTATGATAGCTTGAAAAAACTAAATAATACAGTTTTATGATGGAGTGCTCCCCTTAATTATAAATTGTATAGTGTATTTAGAAAGCAAAGGGAAGATATGTCTTCCACTAATGAATTATTTTACTCGAATAACCGCTCTCTACAGTTTCTGTGTTAGAAAATATCCCATAAGCGGGGGGACTTTAACGTCCGAATAGAAAGTAAGTTCAGAAACTGCAGCTGGATTTCTGTTAGGTTTCCTGTTCACTTTCCGTTACACCAACGACGTCAAAGTTTATAAGCGGGGAGACTTTAACGTCCGAATAGAAAGTGAGTTCAGAAAGTGCAGCTGGATTTCTGTTATGTTTCCTGTTCACTTTCCGTTACACCAACGACGTCAAAGTTTATAATTTATCAACACATAAATAACAAGAGTTAACGTTGAGCTTCCTTAATACAAGACGGTTTGTTTCCTTCTCATAACTTGTAGCGGGGTTTTAAATCGGTAAAGATTCGGTATTTAAGATGAATTGTATTTTTCACAGCAAATTGATCTTGTAGAGAGGAACTTGACAATGATAACACACTATTTCGGAAAATAGGAGGTGCCTAAAAAATATAGTAATTTTGTATTAGAAAAATGTAAAATATTCGCAACTGATATTTCTTATTGAGATAGAACACTAGTTCTGAAAGAGGGGGGAGAATAATTTACTTAATTAAAATAAAAGCACATTTTTATTAGAGTATAATATTAATTAGAAACGTGAAAATTTGATAACTATTTAATTGGATTGCATGAAATCAGGTGCTTCCATTCGAATTAGCAGGATTAAGAGGGTTAATTAAATATCTTTACTTAGTTCATTGAATTGAAAATAAAAGCTAATAAGATTTTGAATTATTTGAGTGAATGAGATTGAATTATTTGCAATTACAAAATGCATTGCGTGCTTCGCACGCCAACCCGCGTGTTGGGAGTATTGTCAAAACATAGTGCATTGCGTACATCGCACGCCAACCGCCGTATTGTGAGTATTTTCAATGCACAAATCATTGCGTGCTTTGCACGCCAACACCAGTATTGGGAAAATTTTAAATACACAGAGCATTGCATGCTTCGCACGCCAATTTTAAGCCTATGTTAAGAGAGTAACTAATAAATATTATTGTTATTATTAGCTAAACGAGAATTTTTAGAAATATGCGGTTTTTTGCATATGGTAGGGTAGGCTACATTAAGGGCTACAAACGAACAAAATTTTATCAAAATCGTCAGAACTGTTTTTTATAAAAAAAATAATAACTTAACTGTTTTTTTGGAGGTTGTTTGGCGAAAAAGGGGGTTGTTTTTCTAAAATTTTCATAATTTTTTTCGTACATCTATACAGGCCTAATTTACATGCTTTTTGAATTTTTTGTAGAAATCGATCGAATAGTTTTCACTCTAGCTTTGTACACATACAGACATACAGACAGACATTTTGTAAACACCACTTTTTTTGTACTCAGAGGATATTTCCACTAAAAATCTCAACATCGATTTTTTGCGATCACTATATTTTCTCTACACTATATTATAGTGAGAATGTAAAACGGATTTAAAATGTTTACAACGTCATATTTCAGCTAGATGTCACATTTAAGGAACGAATAAGGGTTTACTCTTTTCTGAGATTTTAGTGTTGCACACCGACAGAAAGGAGATAGATCATATATGTTAAAAATGTTTATTGTAAGGTACCTTGAACAAAAATTCTGTCAAAACTATTATGCTATATTAACATACGAATTCAATAGAAACCTATTAATTATGGTATGTTATTATTGTACATTTAAATTACTTTGAAATAAAACTCTAACTTTTCTAACGCACTCACGACCCATGTCAATGCAATAAAACCTATAA
>JAGFPH010014491.1:0-23485 GCA_018207615.1 Philaenus spumarius | reverse complement strand
TGATTCCGGTTGGTGGATATTTTTGGCCAATGAAAAATCAACGTGTGTTCCAAATCAGTAGTAAAATGATTTCGTTAGAGTCCGAACAAATAATAAATACATACATTTATAAAATGTTTAATTTTGCTACTGTTACAAACATGTTTTGTGGACCATGATCGATGCTCATTGTCCACTCCCGACCTTAAGTCTCACCATAAGAGTCACTGGAATAGATCATCTTTCGATAATAAAACCAAATCTGCTCGTCTTATTGTGAACATTTCTTAAACCTACTGATCCGGTCTTTTTGGCCATAATCATAGAACTTGCCATCACAATATCGACACACATTTGAATTACGATTTTCAAAATACAGACTGTAAGTCGACCAGTTATCATATAAGGCTTTGACTGAGAAATAAGCCGAGCGTACGACAAACAAGGAAATATACTTCCCTAATGCCTTACAGCTTAAAGGCTCTGTGCGATTCTACAAATTATGAAATATTACCTTCATTTACTTTCATTAAGTATATAAAGGAGTTACCGTCCTTAAGTCGTACTGTTTGTCATGCCAACTCTATCCCTTTACAGAACGATCGAAAACATTGTAGCGATTCTATTCCGTTATGACGTGGGGGGTAGTTAGTGTGCGAGGATGTTGCAGGAGGAATCTGCCTTACTGCGCAGGCGTAGTCCTCTAGTAAAAATATGGCAATAATTGTGAAAATAATTCGACCACCTAGCTGAACTGCTGATGTGAGTTGAGCGAATTTACAAAATTAAATTTATATATGTTTTTGGGTTTCAAACAACTATTTGGGAAATTTATCTACTCACGTAGCTGCTGCCAGCATGTACCAAATATATTGCCATCGGTCAACACGGTAAAAGCCGTGGATTTAATTCTGGTACTTTTACGGTATTTTACGTTTTGATTGTTTTTGGGGGAACCAGATGGGCTATAAAGTCGCGTAAAAAAACAAAATGTGCAGAATTATTTCGTATGTCTATTTTTTTTAAAGAAAACTTTAAAAAAATTTAATTGTAGTACGAACAATCTCAAAAAAATTTTACTTTCGGTCAAAAATTTGGTCTACTTCCAGTCAATTTTTTTTGCTATTGAACTCGTCCAAACGACTTAGAAAAAAACCCTGTGTAGGCCTACTATATTTGGACCAAATCGGACATAAAATGCGTCCGTTAGAGTGAGCACAATCATATACTTCCTGTCAAAAATGTGGTCTACTTCCGGTCAATTTTTTTGGCTAACGAACTCGTCCAAGCAACTTAGAAAACCAAGCTATGTACCAAATTTGGACCAAATCGGACGTAAAATGCGTCCGTTAGAGTGCGCACACATATATACATAAAGTTACTTCCGGTCAAAAATTTGGTCTACTTCCAGTCAATTTTTTTGTCTAACCTACCAGTTCAAGCGACTTAGAAACCAAATGTGTGTACCAAATTTGGTCCAAATCGGACGTAAAATGCGTCCGTTAGAGTGCGCACACATACATACATAAATATGTACACATATATAAATGATTTTTAATGAAATGATCTGTGCTCATTTACTTCTTTCGATCTTGGGTCTTACCATAAAGGCTACTGCAATAGATCATATTTTCTATGGAAATTCGCTAATAAGGCATTGTGGAAATAAGGGTGACAAGAGGTATTGGAATTGTTTCTCATATTTAGACATGGGAAATTAGACAATAAATCCTTAGGCCTAATATTTTTCTACAGCACCGATCGAAATGCGGTTTTCGGCATTGTGTTCGGAGAAGTCTCAGGGAAAAAGTCTACATATAACACCTTGTCGGCAGACAAAAAGTGCAATTTGGGCATGCATAAAGTGCATCTAGAAGTGCATCATTTTATAAAAATTGTTTGAATTCATGAAAACTTATCAAAATTTGTATACATGGGTTTTGGGGGTCGCGGATTCTGAATCTGCCCTTAAAAATTATTTCCTACCACCATGGGCGCAGGGGGGCATTTCGGCAAAAATCAAAGGGCTCAGTAAATCACTTGAAAATGTACACTCGGGGGTTTTTGGAGTCGCTAACTCCGAATCTGCCCTTCAAAAATATGTCCGATAACCCTGGGACCCCTCCCCATGGGGGCAAAGGGGGGTACTTCGGCAAAAAATCAAAGGGCTCACTAAATCACTCGATAATGTACACTCGGGGGGTTATTGGGGTCGGTAATTCCGAATCTGAACTTCAAAAATATGTCCGATCACCATGGGACCCCCGTGGGGGCAGGGGGACACTTTGGCAAAAAGTAACAAAGTGAAGCATCCTCATTACAGTAGAATCAATCAGTGGGCCTTCAAATGTTTTACGTTGTAGTTTAATCAAGTAAATCTAAATATCAGTATGCATGCAATGCACAATGGTGTAAAATATGTTGCTGGAACCTCTGATGTGTTGTCTATTTTATAATGAGCTATTGCAGTGGCCCTTATGGTAAGACCGATCAAATGAGCAGCAAATGAGCACCGATCATGGTCCCCAGAACACAATTTGGGGTGTCATTAAAAATATATATATGTTACAATATATACATTAAAGTATATATGTGTGCGCACTCTAACGGACGTATTTTAAGTCCGATTTGGTTCAAATTTGGTACACACGTTGGTTGTCTACGTCGCTCGGATGAGTTCGTTAGCCAAAAAAATCCAACAACCGGAAGTACTTTTTTTGACCGGAAGTAAATATTTGTTTAGATTTTCCTACAAGAATGAATGTGTTTTTGAGTCTTTTCTACAAATATAAATGTAGGATGTTATTCTGCATTTGTTTTGTTTTTTTACGCGACCTTATAGCTCGCTTAATTCCCACAAAAACGATCAAAACGTAAAATACCATAAAAGTACCCGGTTCAAAGCCATGAGGTGGACTCTACCGAGGGGTTGGCGTGCGAAGCACGCAATGCATTGTGTGTTGAATATACTCCCAACACGAGGGTTGGCGCGTGAAGCACGCAAAGTTTTGTGTATTGAAGATACTCCCAATATACGGAATGGCGTGCGAACCATTTTGCAGCTATTCAGAACCGTCGTGAATAGACCTATTTCCCAAATTGTTGGTTGAAACCCTAAAACATAGGCCTATAAACTTAATTTTGGAAACTTGCTCAACTCACGTCAGCGGTTCAGCTGCGTGGTCGAATTATTTAATTTGCACTTTTTAAACCTAGTACTAATTAATTTTTACTATTAAATTTCGGGATTTGGGGTTGGGTTGACCCCTAACCCCCCCCCCTGGCCACGGCCTTGCAATATTCGTCCTCATCGTAAGTTACAAACTGAATGAAAATAAACCATCACGGTCGGGGACACTCTAAACTTTTACGTAACCTTTTCTAAATCCAAGTTAAATTGCATTTGTTTAGGCTTTCTAATCATCATATTTCACGTAAAGTAAATGCACATAACCGTTAACTTTTAACGTACAAAACGGGGCACTTTAGCGTTCTCTGAGCCCAAGGGTACGCTTTATTGTGTAACGGATAATCTGAAAATGTAAATCCACCCTACTTTTAACAAAAGATAAGGGAATTTTTGTTTTAAAGGTTTTCAGATAAGTAGGCTGCCCTTTTCGTCTCCAGGCTTACCAATTTTACCACAGTTTACGTTATAACTTAGTGCTTCGTCTTTGGGGTATAACAATGAATAATTATACACTTTTTGATCCGTACACTTTCGCTAAGCTCTCACGCAAATTATGTAAGGCAAGTAAATGAATACAAACTCCTAAAATTAAATTAAAAAGTTAAATTTAATTGAAGTAATTGGAGTTAAATGTCAGTATTACAAAATGTGATTAATTAATTACTGATCAAGTTCTTTGACTAAAAAAATAAACCGTACAAGGAACTGGCACATACTTTCTCACATATTTAAATTATGAAACAGATTCACTGTGACTTCATAAATGTAGATGGGGTAGGAGAGGTGATTTATTAAAGTAGGAGATTAACTAATACATATTATTATTATTATATAGAGAGAAATCTATTAGATCGATGTCGAACAAATTTGCACCAAACACGACAATTAGGCCTATATAGATGCACAAAAAAGGTTTTGAAAAATTTTGAAAACAACCCCCTTTATGGCCAAAAAAATCCCAAAAATCAGTTATTATTATTATTATTAGCTAAACGAGAATTTTTAGAAAGATACAGCTTTTTTGCATATGGTAGGGTACATTAAAGGCTACAAATATGCCAAATTTTATCAAAATCATTAGAGCGGTTTTTTTATAAAAAAATAATAACAGATTTTTTGGGTTTTTTTTGGCCAAAAAGGGAATTGTTTTTCAAAATTTTTCAAAACTCTTTTTCGTGCATCAATATAGGCCTAATTGACATGTTTGGTGCAAATTTGTTCGAAATCGATTTAATAGTTTTTGCTCTAGCTTTGTATAGGGTATATACAGACATACATACAGACATACAGACAGACATTTTGTAAAACACACTTTTTATTACTCAGGGGGTCCCAAAACGGATATTTCCACAAAAATCTCAACATCGATTTTTTTTGCGACCACTATACTTTCTCTATATACTATAGTATAGTGAGAAAATAATAAATGTAAATAAACACATAATTTTGTGTGCTGTAACTGCAGTAATTGTTGCGATATTTGACCCAAAATGCAAAATTCGGTCTCAAAAAACATGATTTACAGGGGTCTTATATGGTTCCAACAGAACTGAGACCTATTTTAATAAGTTTATCTGCTCATTTTACATAAATAAAATAAAATTTTACACCTTAAATAACGCCCTACATATTTAAATAGGGATTCGTTTCTGTGAGTAATCTGAAACAAGGGTGAAATATTTCGCCAGCTGTATCTCTCTAATGAAACACTTCCGGACCTATAAATATATGATTTTTTTCATTATTTTTTGCTAGTGGAATCAGCTCAGAAACTGCTTGGAACATTATGCAAATAAATTATTATTTTAGCTCATAATAACATTAAAATATCTTGTTTCTAGAGTAATTCTGGGTATTGTTGACAACTACCAAGAAATACATTTTCCCTTTTTTTGGTCAATATCTCTGTTGTCCTTTGAGCTACAGACAAAATAAAACAACCATTGTGTTTGTCATTAAAAAAGAAAACTGTTTTGTCCCTTGTAACTTTTTTTGTTAAGTTAGCGGTTTTTGAGATATTTGACATTAAAAATTATAAACGGCCGCCATTTTGAAAACATTTAAAATAATGTTCTAATTTTTCGTACAGTGATAAAAGGTTAGGCATGAAATAGGTATACAAAGTTTGAGCTTAATATCTTTTCTACTTCCGAAAATATTAGGTGTTTTTTAAAAAACACATACAGACAGACTAACGAAAAAATAAGCACCGTAGACCCATGTTTATATTGTGAAATACGTTTGTCTGGATCCCAGGATCATAGCCACTAAAGGGGTCCAGAGAGTTTGGGGACACCCTGTATGGATAATATGGACAAGTCTAGGCCTACTGTTTAAGGTTTCTTGATTTTTGATTGATACCTATTTCTGGAGGTTCATTTTGCCCTAGGACTTGTTTACTAATTCATCTGCATTAGTAGTTTCTTCATAATGTAGTTTAATAACAAATTATGCAAGTTTAAAACTAAACCCTTGTACCATCTCTGTCTTCTAGCTGTATTACCCATCTCTTGTTTGAAAGTACAATTACACAAACTTCTCTCTGCTTAACACATAGTGCATGTTGTATATATATACAACTACATAACCTGCAACTAATCCATTCCAACTTAACAATCTACGTCCACACAACTGTGTTCGGTTGCCGTGGTTACCGGAAACACTAAATGTAATTGGGTTTAAGATAAAACCTGAAGCAATTTGTAATTTGCATAAACATCACTCGCAGTGCTACCAACTTGACCCGACTAGAAGTTACATTGTATTGTTATCTTGAATTGTTTGAAATGTCAAGATGAATAGTGTAATATAGTTTGTGATTAATGGATTGTTACTGGATGTTTCTTACTACTTTAAACCGGGGAAGGTAAATTGGTGTTATTAGAACACTAGTAAGTCCCCGTGAAAAATCACAGGCTGATTAATAATTAGATGCACATCAGAAATAAATCATTTTAAAAAACAAACTATTTAAAAGCAACATTAAGGCCTACTTATCCAGGCCTACCTGACTATGCTGACGGGGATTTTTAACTCGGTAAATGTGTACAATAATAAGGATTATACAATTGTAGGCCTATTTGTTAAACATTTTTATTTTCATACGTTACTAGTAAGCCCCTGTAAAAAATCACAGGCTGATTAATTAGGTACACTTTAGAAGTACATCATTTAAATAAACCAACGATTTAAAAACAACATTAAGGCCTACTTATCTAGGCCTACCTAACTATGCTGACGGGGATTTTTAACTCGGTAAATATGTACAATAATAAGGATTACAAAACTGTAGGCCTATTTGTTAAACATTTTTATTTACATAGCCTTCGTTATTATATATTTAAAGAAAGATAAAAATAGCATCTTTTAATTGCTTTGTATTTCATATTGATAGATCAAATGATTTAGAAATTATTCATGTTATAGTGAATAAATAATTAATCGAAAATGTTTATATGATCGAATTATAATAAATTGGTTTAATCGGGGATATACAGGGTGATTCAGAACTACGCGACAATGTATCGGTAGCTCATTCTATAGCTAAAAATAAGAAAAAAAAATTTGGAAAACGATTGACCCTAAAGGCCATCCCTGTAACTTCCCGCTAAGTTTAATTACAAAAGTATGATGAAAGTTTGATAAACACTATTTTTGGAAATTTTGAACTGTCATAACTTTTGAATGAATCAACCGATTTTTATGCGATTTGCGGCAATCGATGCAGTTTTTCAAGTCTATTAAAAGAACCAACAACAAAAATTTTTCAGATGAAAAGTTTCGGAGAAATTGAGGAAAAACACTTTTTTTGATTTTCTTTCGTTCACGATATCTCACGAACGAATTAACCGATTTTGACCGGACTGGTAGCGATCGACGTCGCTTTTCAAGGTTAAAAGCTGATTAGATTTTGGAATTGATCGGTAAAGCCGTTTAAAAGTTATTCTAAAAAAACCTGATTTGAAAAAATTTGATTTCTTAGTTTTTTCGAAATTTCTCAGAACATACCGGTCCGAATTAGTTGAAATTTTCAGGAAATCTAAGTTTGATGGAAGTCTTTAGAACGCCGTTTGGTAGGATCCAATCGGTTAAGCCGTTCAAAAGTTATAAGCGGGTCACGTACATACACACACACACACCCCCACATACATACAGACAGGGTGACACCCTCTCGGGAGTGGTTAGGGAAGATTCCTAGGACCTCAAAACGTCGAGATCTGATGAATACTCGATTTTCGAAAAACGGGGTGAAACCAATAATTTCCAGATTTTCTTAGCGGGAAATTAAAAATCATATAAACTAGGCCTGAAAACGCTTCGTTTTCCAGATATCTGTAACTTTGTCTCATTGTCAAAACAATCGGATGAAGGATAACAGTTAAGTTATGTGTAATAATTGGTTTGCTTAACCCGGCATCATATACCAACACAGTAAACACAGCAATATTGTACGTACGTTTGCTGACATTATCTTTAACTTAGCTATTATCCTTCATCTGATTGTTTTGATAGTTACACCATCCGATAGAGAACCAAAATGGCTACAAAAAAGGTATCTTGTCATTTTTTAAAAATATACGGCCGCCATTTTGAAACGCATGATTGGATATAATTGTTTATTTTTCTTGAGATAGATCATTGTAATGTTAAACGTCACGCCAAGTTTGAACTCAATCAGTCAAACGTATTTCTAGATATGAATTATTTTGTAAAAAAACACAAATGGCAGATATCTGGTAAACGGACCGTTTTCGGGCGTATGTTTGTATGAACTTTTTTCTTATTTTTAGCTATAGAATGATCTACCGAGACACTGGTGCGTAGTTCTGTATATTGAGAACGTAAAACAAATTGTCTCCACAAGCAATAATTAGCCGTTTCATAGATCAAAGTTACACTGAAAATGTAATTTCGTTTCCTAATATTAAAAACAATCAACCCGCACCCGAATTCAAGCCCAGTAACGTGTATTGTTTGCGGTAGGAACCCCAGCGTTGTAAAATAATACCGACCCATTCTAAGAAATATAACTTCGTTCGAGCGTAAGTTCTGTGTTGGATTCAATAAAATACACATGACGTTGTCTCGACCTATCGAGCCGTAACGAGGTCGGGTAGAGTCGTAAAACTTCGGCTGTCAAAGTAATATAATCGAATCATACCGTATGTTCGTAAAGCATGAGTCGTATCGATTAAAGCATATATCGCGACCGGAGTGGAGCTTATTAAACAATGAAACTTTAGTTTCCTGGAATTAAACTAAGCGCATGATTAAACGCGTTTCGTATTTTATAACATCATTCAATTAATTAGTTTTTATAACTTGTAAGAACAGGCAGATTAATTGGATACACATAAGGAAAAATAAAATAACGAACTTTATCTAGGCCTACAAAACTAGGGACCTTTAACTAGGTAAATGTGTACAATTATTGACTAATATAAAACCGAGTGTACGTCAGTACGTACATACATACGTACGTACGTGAGTAACATGTAATATAACAGCTGAGTTCACCCATCATCTGTAATACTTACAGAAAACCCATCGTAGATTATACTTCGGGGTTATGTTTACAACTTCAATCACAATTTCTTGTGAAGTTGATTTTTTTAAATATATAATATAGTTGAGTTATAGAACTAATGTATGCTACAATACGTTATAAGATTTGCGTTGACGTTTAAACTGTAATAAATACATACAACCTTTTTCATCGATATATTAATTTATACAATTTTAAAGAAGACCTATTCGTTTAACTTCGGAAACATGACATCTTAACTTATTCACTTATTCATTTCTTCACTATAATATTAATAACTTTTAAATCATTATTTGATCTATCACGATGAAATAAAAAGCAATTAAATTTTAATTACGTTATTGGTGTCGTTGGGTTTATTACTATAAATAATTAACACAAAAAAATAAAAACAATTACAACAAAAACACATTTTATTATAATTATTTATTAAGTAATACAAGATTAACATTAAAAATAACACATTAGTATCTACAGTATTTAAAAAAATGCCTTAAATGGTTCACATTGTTGTTGAAGTGTTACATACAGTTGATGGACGAAATCAGCTGTTATATGTTAACGAATAAATCAAACAATACAACCTTGCGCATGCTCTGTACTGTTTTTTTACATTCATACATTATTTAGAACACAACTAGTTTAACTCTATCAGATTTATGATAATGCTCCTAAAATATCCCAGCAAGTATTATTTATTTAAGAGCAATGGTAGATAAAATACTCCGTAAAATGCATTCTACAGTTCAAGTAGGCCTAATTCCGCGTTTAAAAACACACAGATCGTTTATTGACACAGAGATCATCTGAGCCGGGCCATTGTTTACGTAAATTCAATAAAACTATTCCTGTTTTTAATAACAGACAGTATCCGTTTCCAGTAAAACGAGCTGAAACATAAAAACTGCAATTGCAGCGAATAAATAACTTTTAATTAAAGCAATAAACTATTTGACCGAATCGGTTTTTTGTTGGTTTCGGGTGAGTGCTTCATAAAAACGTAATTTCTGTTTCAACAGAACATTTGATATCCGGTTGTAAAACAAAACTTGTCGGAAATGTGAAGTGAAATGCAAAGATAGTGTTTGAGCGTCGTTTTAGTTTTTAATTGGATGCGTTTATGTGTTTTGTGACTTCACTCGTCTGCAATAAGGAAATAACTCCCTCACAAAGCTGAATCTCCGACGTGAGTTGAGCGAATTGAAAAAAATAAATTTATATATTTTTGGGTTTCAATCAAGTATTTTTAGCCCAGTCGGTATAGGTTACAACTACCAGTAATTTGCAATACGGCTGATTTTTTTTATAAGTACCTTAAAGTATGTAGATTAACATAAAAAAGGTTTACCAGTCTATCGATTTCCCAAAGTCGAAAAAAAAATCGATTATATTTTTTTCGAATATCCTTAATATTTCGAGCTGGGATGAAGATAGAGAAAAATAAAAAATACTACCGTGTAGGGGAGGTATTTTTTTAACAAAAAAAGGTCATATGTATTTATTTCGTCCGAGCAATGGTTTGTCTGGAAAAAATTAGATAATGCAGGTATGTATTTTGCAGCAGGGGAAATCACTAAAAGGGGACATCTTAATCATGTATGAAGCGTTGGCTCATTCTAAATTGGCCGAAATTTAATATATCGAATTGAAACTTGATGTAGGAGTTGAAATATATATTTTAAACATTTATGATGAGTCTCAGCTTGTTATCTTGAAAATGACCCGATCTAGGAGTCGATTTCGATGATCGATTTTAGGAGTACCGGACCCACCAATTCATTTTAAACAGCTCCAGTTTAAAATTTTTTTAAAATATCAACCTGAAAGTTTTTACAAGTTAAATATATAGATTCAAACAAGATCAAGGAGTATAAACCTTTTTAATTATTTACTTTTCAAAGCACAAGTAACTTAAAAAATATAATTTTAGACCTTTTTAGATTTTTAGTCAAAACGCTTGAGTTAATCGGATGCAGATTAGTCAATTTTTAAAAATATAGTTTTTAAAATAAGTATAGCAAAAAACAATTGTGTTTTTAACTTATGTACCAATTTTTAAATCGATATGTTCAAAAATGTCGAAAATGGAGTCGATGAATCCAAAGGTGTTATAGTTAAAACTAGATAGGTAAAACAGAAGACTATTTTCAAGCGCCTCGTTTTTAAAAACAGCATGACACAAATCGTTCATAATTAGTAAGAATATTTATACTGGTGTACTCAACTTGCAAAACAAATTTGATGTTGATATTCCAAAAATTGACGAAACTGGAGCTGTTTAAAATGAATTGGTGGGTCCGGTACTCCTAAAATCGATAATCGAAATCGACTCCTAGATCGGGTCATTTTCAAGATAACAAGCTGAGACTCAGCATAAATGTTTACAATATATATTTTAACTCCTATACCAAGTTTCAATTCGATATATCAAAATTCGGCCAATTTAGAATGAGCCAACGCTTCATATATGAATAAGATGTCCCCTTTTAGTGATTTCCCCTGCTGCAAAATACATACCTGCATTATCGAATTTTTTCCAGACAAACCATTGCTCGGACGAAATAAATACATATGACCTATTTTGTTAAAAAATACCTTCCCTACACGGTGGTATTTTTTATTTTTCTCTATCTTCATCCCAGCTCGAAATATTAAAGATAATCGAAAAAATATGATAATCGATTTTATTTTTCGACTTTGGGAAATCGATAGACTGGTAAACTTTTTTTTATGTTAATCTACATAATTTAAGGTACATATAAAAAAAAATCAGCCGTATTGTAAATTACTGGAACTTTTGGTCTAAATTTACCCCTACCGACTGGCCTATTGGGCAATTGGTCTACTCACGAAGGCGCTGAATGTATTAGTAGAATTTGTTTGCACCTATGCCTCCAGCTTAGACTCACGCGCTGCTTCGTACGGTCGTAGCGGAAAAACTCGCAGAACAAGTTACCGTTTTGACACGATTGACAAAGATAAAAAAAGGTAAACGTGTACGGTCGTCGGACCCCCGTCAGGAACGAAGTTCATCACGCCTTTTCTTCAATTGTTTTACCAGCCTTAACGGCAACATACACACATAATTTTAATCTTTCAATTGCCGTTTATTATTTGATTGTTTTTTATACAAACATTTACTGTTTCCATACATTTAATGTTATTATAATAAGGGTGTAGAATTAATTATAACATTAAAGCTAAGATGGTAAACACAGTTAAATGTCCAGTCATTGTAAATACATTCAATAAACATAGACTTACAATTACTTTCTAGACCTAACATCAAATTATTGTATGCATGTTGCAGTTAAAGCAGGTAAAATAAATTAAATATACACACACATTTTAGGTTAGGCCTGGACTGATGAACCAACTTTTTATGTTTATTGAATGTATTTTAACGTTTGACGATAATATCTGAACTACGCTGGACGGAACCGATCGTCTCTTAATTTAAATTGATGAACTAAAACACATGTTTCTTGAATGTATTTACCATAGCAACCAATTTGAGAACGCTTTTTCGTTATCGTATTTTATATTTGTCATTGCCGTAGTAACCAATTATTAATACGTTTTTTCGTTATGCATTACATTTTCTATTTATTAACTCCTAACGCAACCAGCTTTAAGGCTCTTCTTTACCATGAAGAAAACTCCCGAGTGTACAGTATGATTTTAATACAAAAAGGCCAGACTCAAGCCGCAAAATCGTTGAAACATGCATTCGTAATAACGTGTTTCGGATTCTATTTAAAAATTAATAATGTGGGAAACTACTTTAAGTTATAAAGAAGGCTTTATATTTTTTACGTGTTAGCTTAAAATTTGGAAATTTTTGCTTAAAACACCCAAAAAATGCATTAGAAATAATCGATTTTTACTCAGTTGAACCGTTGATTAAAATTAGTTGCCGTAGATTTCTTTTAATTATGAGATATAGGAGAAAAGCACAAAGCCTTTATAAGAACAATTAATTTAAGATGTTTTACAACTTTTTAGGTTGAAAAACGGCGTTCGAAACACGTTAGTACGAAGTGCATATTTTTGCTGCTTTACTCAAGGTATAGAAGACCCTTAAGGAACTTCGTTCCAAAAAACATAAAAGAGCGAGTAATTCACTTAAATTGACTTGTCAAGACCGACAACACTTCGCTTCTTCAGTTTAGATGCAATTATAGAGAAACAAATTTAAATAATATATTGTCAATCTTGTTTTGGGTATCTTTGCTTTGCTTTCGCATTCTACAAATTTATAAATTTTGTTGTAAAAATATAAAGAACCTTGACAACTAATGTAAAATATTTTCAGTACTTTGTAGATAAATAAGAAACTATATAGTGAGACATTGAAACAATGGGCAAGATAGCACCAGTCTCGTTTTATTTACTATAAGTCGTATGCACTTTTATTTTACCATCAAAGCCCCAAGATTTGTAATACACGTACCTCCCCAACAACAGAGCCCACTCTCAAACTTACTTTCCGTAATACGCTTCCCGGGACGAAATTTTTTAAGAGAAAAAATAAACGTGAAATATTGTTCAATTTGGACTTTAAATTAGAGTGTGCATTTTCAGCGTTATGCTGTCATCTAAAACCACTTACAGAAACTTACATGAAGACTTGTTTTATTTCAAAGCATGAACAAACAGCACTCTGAATTTTCGACTTCACAATCCGCTGTATTTTAAATTGACGAATAGTACTTTTTTTACATAATTTATAAGCCTAAGATTAGAAGTAAATTATTTTGAGGACTAATATTATTTCGATTTTTACGTAATACACTGGCAGTAAGTCCACAGTTTTAAGCAGTTTGTCTCACCAGTTCAAATTGGGGACACGTAAACTGCCTCGATATTCCAGGTACGTTTGAAATGATGAAACTGCCCCGCTCATTAAAGAGGATCAAGAAGGGTCGCCTCGTCAGACCAGAAGTGCTGAAATTGCCCCAACTTTCTACCTGACAAAGGTACGGGATATTTCCCTCCGAATAGTTTCATAGCCCCTTGCTGCAGGATATCAACTGCTTGGAACGCATACCAATAAATATTAGGTTAGGTTGGTTTGGTTTTAGAAGACTGCAGTCACTGACAGGACGCAGGGACAAAAATAATTCCCTTTTTTCCCCAGTCCCGTAGCGACTACCTGGTCGGGCGCTCGGGGTAATTTCAGCGTTTCTAGACTTGCGAGGCGACCCTTCCTAATCCTCTTTAATGGGCGGGGCAGTTTCATCGTTTCAAAAGTACCCAAAAATGTCGGGGCAGTTTCACTACGCCCGTTCAAATTATGTAAGTAGTGTTTTTGAACATATGGTTACAGTGAAGTTTTACAATTTTATTCTTTAGACACCCTGTGTAAGAGGTCCTCGTAGCAGTCTAAACGCGAGAGACGTATTCATTTACATGTCTTACATAATTTACAAATTTGAAGTGTAAACGTAAGATCTGAGCGAAAGTGTATGTATCGAAAAGTGTATTATTATTCATCGAGTCTCCACAAAGTCAAAGTACAAAGTTATAATGTATACCGCGGTAAAGTTGGTAAGCCTGGAGATGAAAAGGGCAGCCTACTTATCCGAAAACCTTTCAAAACTAAAATTCCCTTATCTTTTGTTTGAAGTTGGGTGGATTTACATTTTAAGATTATCCTTTGCAGAATAAGGTGTACGCGCCGTTTTATAAAGTCATATTCTGATCCGTCTTTACTTTGGAGGTTAAAACTTATTTGTATTTGCATTTATAATGTGTAAATAGAAGCAACTTGTTTTATTGGAATGGCTCACAACTCTGGGTTTCGTTGTACGGCAGAGAGTACTAGAAGTGCATGTTGTACTAAGAGAAATAAGTTTTTAATTGTATTAATCTTACGTTTACAAGCAGAGGGTATGGAACTTTGTATTCAGGGTCTCTTTAAAACGGGAAAAACTTATATTTTTCATAAATTTGTACATTGTAAACCAAATTATGTAATTTTTGTTGTAGTTTTGTAAGATAAAATTATTACAAAATGCCGTTGTAAAATGTTGCATCGGTAAGTTTGCTTTCTATTAATACATTTTTAGTTAGTTTACATATTAATCAAATAGCTTTTGCCACTGGCAGATTTTGTCTCCTCCCGTTTCCCCAGTTCCTTGTCTCCCTTTGTCTTTCGTGGTCTTCTCCCGTCTCCTTTTGTCCCCTGCAATTTCATCTTGTCCTCTCTTTTTATATACTTTCCTTTCTTCCTCTGTCTCCTCTTATCTCCCCTTGTCTCCCTTTAGTCTCCTCTTGACCCCTGAACTTTCCTTTTATCTCTTTCTGTCTCCCCCGTATTCCTCCTGTCTTCTCCTCTCTTTTCTTTCAATTTACTTCCTTCCTCTGTATGCCACTCTTGTCTCTTTCTGCCTCCTATTGTCTCCCCTTATCCCCCCAGTCTCTTGTAATTTCCTCCTATCTCTTTCTGTCGCCACCATCCTCCTGCTGTCTTCCCGTCTCTTTTCTTTTCTCTGCCTCCTCCTATCTACCCTGTCTCCTTCGATCTCATTTTGCCTCCCCTTGTCTCCATCTTCTCTTGTCCCTTGCAATTTCCTCCTCCTGCCTCTTAATGTCCCCACCGTCTTACTTCTGTTTTATCCTCTCTTGTCACGTAATTGTCTTTCGTCCTCTGATCTCCCCTGTCTCCTTTATCTCTCCTTGTTTCCTATTGTCCCCATCAATTCTTCCTGCCTCCACAGTCCTGCTCCTGTCCTCTCCTCTCTTTTCCTTTCTTCCTCCGTCTCCTCAAGTCTTCCCTGCCTCCTCCTGCCTCTTTTTGTCTCACCTTGTCTCCCCTTATCCTCTGCAATTTCCTCCTATCTCTTTCTGTCTCTACCATTCTCCTGCTGTCTTCCCCTCTCTTTTCTTTTCTCTGCCTCCAATATCATTTTGCCTCACCTTGTCTCCATCTTCTCTTGTCCCCTGCAATTTCCTCCTGCCTCTTTTGTCTCCACCGTCCTACTTCGGTTTTATCCTCTCTTATCGTGTAATTTTCTTTCATCCTCCGTCTCCTCCCATCCCCTGTTTCCTTCATTTCCCCTTGTCGCCTCTTGTCCCCTTCAATGTATTCCTGTCTCTTCCTGCCACCACAGTCCTGCTCATGTCTACTCCCCTCTTTTCCTTTCTTCCTCTGTCTCCTCAAGTCTTCCCTGTCTCCTCCTCCCTCTTTTTGTCTCACCTTGTCTCCCCTTATCCTCTGCAATTTCCTTCTGTCTCGTCCTGTCTCCCACAGTCCTGCTTCTATCTCCCTTCTCCCGTTGTCTCTCCTTGTATTCTTCTGCCTAATACAGTCTCCTCCTGTTTTCCCTGTATCCTAATTTCTCTTCCATTTCCACGCGTCTTCTCCTGTTTCCCCTGTATCCTCCTGCTTTCTCCTGTCGCCCCCTGACTCTTCCTGTCTCCTATCTTCTCCAGCTGTCTCCCCTGCCTTATACTTACTCCACTTATCTACTAACTTCTACTACTGGTCCCGTCAACCCTGTCTCCTGTAATTTTCGTCGTGCCTCTCCCTCTCTTCCCTTGTCGTCTCCCAGTCTCCCCTTTTATCCTCCCGTATCCTACCTCCCTGTCTCTTCCTGTTTTATCCTGCCTCCTAAGTGTGTTTATCCTCTGGCGTATTTACACACAGTGCAGTCTATGGATGTTAATAACGACAGTAATCAATAAAATCTCCGGAACTCTTTTTAAACAATTCATAAACTTTTGTATATACGAGAAAGTAAATGTATACAAAATAAAAGTTTTACACGGAAGAAGACCGGAACGACAGCTACTTGTATAACCGTACCTCAAAACACGGAGTGGTATTTTTCTAGAGTTTCACATTTAAAAGAAAATCGTAAGCCCACCATTAGGAGATGTTTAGCATACTCATGATACATTTAAACAAAATGCTAATAGTACCGACTTAGACTTGCCCCGCGTCGCCATGTTGGGAACTGCTGTAGCTTAACGTTAAAGCATTTAACAGCTTTGTGCTTGCGATAAAATAAGCTTAGTATACTGCGACGGCATTATGTAGTCTTTAGCAACAATGTAGTTTCTTGGCTCATTTGTGATATTACATGCAAATGTTTTAAGTCGATCTTTACTCTGAATACTGAGCTAGTTGTATCACTCACTCGTCTTCTCGATAAAGTATGTTTAATAATTTAAAACTTTACCTATCCTGACTACCCAATTATGCCAAAGCTGAGAATAATTTGCCCTAAGCTGTGATACAATAATTAGGGTTTTCGAAAAACTTAATAGCGAATTTCCATAGGAAAGATGAGCAGAGAGCCCTAAGGTCGGTAGTGGACAATGAGCACCGATCATGGCCCCCAGAACACTTTTTGGTGTGTCATTAAAATATATATAGAACTAGCTGCCCGATCCGGCTTTGCACGGATAGACAAATCACAGTTAAATGTGTTTTAACAAACAACAAAAAATATCAATAAATAAATTACACTATGTATTTCTTATGGGGAGTTTTAGTAACTTTGACCAACCCAAACCCAAATAAAATTTCAAATTTTTTTTAAAACCTTTAGCGACCACCTAGGGCCCTAGAGGAAGCTGCATACCAAATTTCATTCCAATCCTTTCGGTTGTTTTTTTTTAGTAACCTTTAGACCCCAAACCCTCTTAAAATTTCGAATTTTTTGGAAACCTTTCTTAGAAAGCACCTAGGGCCCTAGAGGAAGCTACATACCAAATTTCATTCCAATCCTTTCGGTTGTTTTTGTTTTTAGTAACTTTTACCCCCCAAACCCAACTAAAATTTCGAATGTTTTGAAACCCTTTCTTACCCAGCACATACGGCCGTAGAGGAAGCTACATACCAAATTTCATTCCAACCCGTTCAGTAGTTTTAGAGAAATCGAGATTTAGTAACTTTGATCCCCTTAAACACCCCCTAAAATTTTGAATTTTTTGAAAACCTTTTTAGCGAGCTCCCACAGCCCTATAGGAAGATACATAAAAAGGCAGTCAAGATGACTTAATAAATAAATTAAGTCATCTTGACTGCCTTTTCGTTTCCCAAAACATTTTGTTGCTATGATACAAAGAAGTTTCTTACAGTACTATGTACGCTTTACGATGTAGGAGAAGAAATCTGTAAAAATAGTACAGTCGTCATGTAAGCTATTTAGGTACTTTTAACAGAATAGCTTTTAACTTAAAACAAAAAACGTAATTAAGTTTTAATTAATTAATAATGACTTAAATCAGATTTTCAAAGTGTCCTCCATCTTCATAAATACATGCGTGCGCACATAAATACAGTACAGTAAATATTGTAGGCCTACATCCTCTTACACAATACACAGTGGTTGCGTTAACGATTTTTTAACAGAATTAAGTACGTTTTTTGTATAAAATAAAGTATTTATGAAATTGCAACAGCTTTTTAACATTCCATTGCAAAACATATTGCACTTTGAGTTAAATTTTATTGTTTGCAAATTGAAAATAATCCTTTTTCAATAATGGTTAAAATAAGAGTTTCTGAAACTTTCAGCGCTCCTAGCGGATAAACCGTTAAGTTTATCAAAAATACCAAGAATCAAAATGTCTTAAAATTGCATTTTAAATCAAAATCCGTCATAAAAAATAGGGGTTTCCATCAGAAATTTGATAGTTAGCCGCCATATTGGAAAATGGCGGCATATTTTTGAAATTTCAAATTCATATTTTTAATGACCACTAAAAAGTAGGTGAAGTTCCCCATTTAAAGTTTCCTGTAAATCCACGCTTCTGATATACCAATGGTGGCACACTTAAAATAGTCACCCTGTATAGTTTATGATATTCGACGAATTGTAATTATTTTATTTCCTTGTAGTATAACAAGTACATTTTTATTTTTTATAAGTAATGTAAGATTTGCCTGTTGATATAAAAACAGTATTATTACATATTTTGTATGTTTTTAAAGCACGTTTTACTTAGGGTAAAACTAATTTGTTTTAAACGATGAAAAATCGATACATTGGGCTATAGTATAATCATTATAATTGTACACATTTACCGAGTTAAATATCACCACAGCATAGTTAGGTAGGTCCAGATAAAGTTTGTTGTTTTTAAATAGTAGCCTATTTTTTAAATTGTTTTTCTGACGTTCTCGGTAACCAAGATGACATGTAGGATGTTTCTCCGATATTTCAATGTACCTCGATTGCCTATACTGTGGTTATAACGGCGCAATCTGAACGTCTAGTAAAAGAGAGGACATTTGGGATTGGAAAGAGAGACAGGGAGGGTGTAAGAGAGAGCCAAACAGAAAAGCAGAAAGAATTAGTAATGAGAGAGACATTGAGAAAAATAGAGCTAAGTTGTAAGGGAGAGAAAAGTAGGGAGTAAGAAAGCCAGACTGACAGGAGAGAGATAGAGAGAATGAAAAGTGAATGAGAGAAATAGGGAGTGATAGAGTGGGTGAGAGAAATAAATATAACGCGAGAGAGAGAGAAAAGGGGAGAGAGGTGGAGGGAGATAGAGAGGGTGGAGCGAGGGAGGGAGTGTGTGGGGAAGGGGGAGGGAGAGAGAGAGTTAATGAGAGAAATAGTGTGTGAAAGAGAGAGAGATAAATAGAAAGGCAAAAAATAGTAATTGAAAAAGAGAGAAAATTTGACAATGAAAAACTCAGAAAATTTGTTATGAGGAAGAGAGACAGAGAGAAGTAGGGAGTGAGAGAGCTAGACTGACAAGAGAGAGAAATTTAGAGAGATGGACTTAGGAAGCCTATCACCGGCAGCTCTGTTCGTTAGATGTCAGAAGTAGAGGGTTGACTAGTGAAAGGACAAAATGGCGAGATAAGAGAAGAAGCGAGATACACTTCGCTAAACATCAACAGCTGATTTTAACAGATATGACTAGTAGTTCTGTGAACAGTAGACCTCGCTCGTTGAAATAACAAAAGTGGTTTTGAGCTTAGGTTGAAAATAGTGTTCCAGTAAGGAAGTCGAAGGTTTAAACAGTGAAAACTATTTTGCAATTATTCGTCTTCGACTCTGAATACTGTGTGGTGCAACAAAAAAACGAAATGAACAAGATAATGTAGTTGGTAAAGGACTACAACTCAGTAAATGCGACGCAACGCCAATCGGGCTCCTTATCTCGGCTCCCCCTCCACAACTCACTCACAGTCACAGCGGCCACACTGATGTAGAGCAGGAAAGAGCAAGACAACAGGTAGCGCTCTCTCTCTCCTAACCATAAAGTTATAAGGTTTTATGAAGATTTCTAATGAATAAACGTATAAAAACATTGTTAAAATACAAAAACTCGGACAATTTTTAACAAAATTGAAGTTTGCGGCAATTTTGTTAGCTTACCGTTAGAGATATGGAAGAACATTAAGATTACAATTTTGTAGAACATATAATTTGCTACTCGTAAAATATCATTCGTTTTTAAATTCGACTTACGGTTAAGCCACGGATTGGTTTTGGAAAAAAGCTTACACTGAGAGAAACGGTGCAGCCGCCATTTTTATTTTATTTAAGGGGTTAAAAATTAAAAATGGAAAAAAAACATATATATACATTGCTCGGTCTAGAAATAAGGAACATTCATGCAAACAATCATGACAATCGGTCTAGGCGTTTGGCCGTAATCGTGAGACAGACAGACACACAGACGAAATGCCGAACAGTCAAGCTAAAACGGAGACCTCGCTTCGCTCGGTCAATTATTTCACAGTGATGTTTTTATAACGGACAATAGTTGTGAATGCACACTTATAGTATTACTAACTGACCCGTACGGCGTTGCCCGTGGTGGTTGGTATTTTCAGTTTTTTTTAACGTAATTTTATTCTTTTCAAGTGTTCAGTCAGTGAGTGGTATTTGGCTTTTATATATATATATCTTAAATAATAAAAGCACTATTGTCATAATAATGAAAGATCTGAAATTATGATTTTAGTAACTTTGATCCCCCCAAACCCCTCCTAAAATTTCGAAATTTTTCATACCCTTTCTTAGTGAGCACCTATGGCCCTAGAGGAAGATACATACCAAATTTCATTCCAATCAGTTCGGTTGTTTTGAAGAAATCGTGATTTAATAAATTTGATCCCCCAAATTCCCCTTAAAATTTCGAATTTTTTCAAACCCTTTGTTAGTGAGCACCTATATGGCCCTAGCGGAAGCTACATACCAAATTTCATTCCAATCCGTTTGGTAGTTTGAAGAAATCGTGATTTAATAATTTTGATCCCCCCAAATTCCTCTTAAAATTTCGAATTTTTTCAAACTCTTTGTTAGTGAGCACCTATGGCCCTAGCGGAAGCTACATAAAAAATTTCATTCCAATCCGTTCAGTAGTTTTGAAGAAATCGTGATTTAATAATTTTGATCCCATCAAATTCCCCTTAAAATTTCGAATTTTTTCAAACCCTTTGTTAGCGAGCACCTATGGCCCTAGCGGAAGCTGCATACCAAATTTCATTTCAATCCGTTTGGTAGTTTTTGAGAAATCGTGATGAGTGAGTCAGTGAGTGGTATTTCGCTTATAATATATAAACAGACAGTCCCAAAAGTCCCGGACCGGTTTAATAACTCCTAAACGAAACTAGCTACAGTAATAATATTTCAGACATGACTCCTGGCTACAAAAAACAATTTTTTGAGTTGTTAGTCACTATTGCCCCTGCCCCCAAAAACCAAATTTGGGGGGGTTGCCCCAAATTTTTAAATGTAAACCCCTATCGAGTGACCCATCATTTTAAAGGTCTCATTGAGTTAATCACAACAGCGCAAACCCGAGGTCGATATCTTGCTCCTGTCCAAAATGGCTGACCTTTTAGTGTTTCTTATGGTTATGTAATTTAAAATTGACCCCCATTGGTTGTACTAAACATTTTTATTATTTTAAAACAAAGTAAACACACGCACAAAAGAGTTTAAAGTATAAAAACAAATTTGTCATTCTCTGTTTGAAGTTATTGTTTGTTAATGATGGATGTTGAATTTTATTATAATTACTTGTTCGGACATTTGCCATCATTTGTGTGTTAAATAATCAAACACGACGTTTCGGGAATACAAATCAATTCCCGTTCTCAAGTGACTAAAACTAACGGTACATGAAAACTAGGCAACTAGGCCTATGTAAGGGTAAACAAAGTAAAACTACAAATTATTACTAACCTTAAATATCTACATGATGGATCTCAGAGCTAAGACTGAGAAGTCAAACACACCAAACACATACACAACACAATTCATACACTAAGCACACGCAATTAATGGCAAGCGTCTAGTTTACAGGTTTAAGATAAAATGACAACTGGTCGAGAGTTCGGCGTGGCCAACAGGAAGGGGTGGTTCCCTATTGTTTCATATAGTGCAGGTGTTTCGCACGGGAACGGGTTATAACACCACGTGGTGATTCTACTGGTAAAAGTTCAGCATTTTTATTAGTCGGTAACATTTCTGTTTTATTATTAATATGGTTATTATAATCAAGCTTTAGTTCTTTTATTATCGAAACCTTAAACGCTGGTAAATACACCTTACTTATTAAAGACCCCACAACTAGTTTCGAAAATAAAGTTGCTAGCACACTCAGAAAGTTTAAGTCTTATTTTAGCGATAAATTTCGTTCTTCACTAACACCACATTACTCTAAACTCCCCCATATGTATGGCCTACCTAAAATACATAAACCTAACGTCCCTCTTAGGCCTATTGTCAGTTCCCGTGGTTCCCCATGCAGGAAATTATCTAAATACCTTCTGCGCATAATTAAACCACTAGCAGGAAACAATAACTCATTTGTGAAAAACTCTAAACATTTCGTGGAATTATGCAAACATATTAAACTAAATGAGGAAGATAGGTTAGTTAGTTTTGATGTTGAAAGTCTATTCACTAATGTACCCGTACAAGAAACTCTTAATATAATTGAAAGTAGACTTTTAAAAGACAACAACTTAAAACAAAGAACTAACCTGCCAGTTGTTGCCATCATGGAACTCCTTAAATTATGTACGGAGTGCAATTACTTTCAAGTTAATAATAAAATATATCGCCAAGATGACGGTATGGCAATATGTAGTCCACTCAGTCCTATTTTTGCCAATATTTTTATGGAAGAATTTGAGAAGAAAATTATAGATTCTTCCGAATTTAAACCGAAAGTATGGCTCAGATATGTGGACGATACATTTGTTGTATGGCCTCACGGTTGTAATAAATTAGAAAACTTTTTTGCTTCCATTAACAACGCTTCTGATTCCATATCCCTAACCATGGAAAACGAAGCAAATAATAAATTAGCTTTTCTGGATGTGTGTGTTGAGAGAGATAGAGATGTTCTAAAAACATCAGTCTATAGAAAGAATACACACACCGGTCGTTACTTAAACTATAACTCTAATCATCCTAACTCCGTCAAAGAAGGAATAGTTCATTCCTTACTTGATAGAGCCTATACTATTTGTTCTGATAATAATAGTTTAAACAGTGAACTTGCCCGTATTGAGCAGGATTTAAGTTCTAACGGATATCCTCAGTCCATTATTTCTAAATGTAAAAGAGCAAAAAATAACAAAAAGAAAGAGTCCAAAGATGAGAATAAACCTCTAGCGTACATGACAATCCCATATGTGCCGGGATTATCGGAAAATGTTAGGCGCGTGGCCAGAAAATATAGAATTTGTACTGCTTTTAAAACAAAAAACACTGTTAGACAACATCTCGTCCAAACTAAACCTAAAAATGGCACACAGGATTCTAAAAACTGTATTTACAGTA